>SNQJ01S0049222.1:0-13577 GCA_010110895.2 Picea sitchensis | reverse complement strand
CATCCACCTTATTCTATTTTATTGAAAGGCCTTATTAATATTGACCTTTATTACATCCGAATATATTGTTCTACCTATGTGCAGGTTAGGACCCTAACATAACTCGAGGTATGAAACCCGAAATGGATTAAGGTTAAACATGATTAATTAACAAGATAAACTTGATTTTATTAGCACATTAAGAAATGTTATCTTCTGTTAAGTTTACGTTGAATTGAAATGCGAGTAAATTCAAATTTTATCTATGATTTTCCCAAATTACGAAATATCGACCATTAATGGTATTAATAGCTGATTTAGGGAAATGATTTCAAATAAGATTCTGATTTATCACCCAAATATTTTTACTAAATGAATAAACACATTTTCAGTAAAGGTATACGCAGATTGATACGCTTAAGGCAAATAATTTTTTTTCATTTTTGAATTGCATTCTCATTTTCGCGGAGCTCGCTTAGCGAAATAATCAGTCTTCTGCATTCCCATTCTCTGTAACAGATAACAAAACTCTAAGACTTGATACCATGCCTCCACAAAAAGCAACTAAAGCGACCAGTGAAGGTTCAAGCCAGAATACAAATCCTCTTTCCGATACCTCACCCAGAAACATAGACACCATCAAATCCTGGACGTAGGTATTCAACATCTTACAATATGAATTGATAAATTGCCTGAATGATTCAAGTGACAACGAGAAGGAGGACCTATCTACCAAATACAAAATTGTTTCTCAATCAGAGATACATAAGGTAGTGACAAGGCCTAGGCTCTTTCCCTACAACGATATGGTCTGTTGGGTGCTAGACCACGTAGATATCCCAACCAGAAATATTTTCAGTACACAGAAGGTTGCAATTGGATATTTTAGGCCGAAACATCTGCAGGTGATGTACAAATTGTCTCCGGTATCAAATTTCGTTTAAAATGTAAATTTCCTAGTAGATTTTAACAAGAAGGAATGCGACCAATACGGGAAAAACCTTTCCGATTTAATTAAAGACTGGCATTCTCGCCCTAAGAAATTCAGATTTGATTCCCATGGTATATACACAGTGGCCACACTCCAACCTCAAATAATGTACATAGAAATAATGATGTGTAGGCTCTATGAGAAGGAAAACACAACCCATTTCTTTCTATCGTGGGTACCTATTATACACTCAGTTGTAGAAGGGTACTCTTTTGACTGGGCAAAGATATTGTCGGACAATTTGGTTCAAGAGATTGCAAGATATTAGTCACTAAAAGCCAAAGGAAAACCGACCCAATTTTTCATGTCGGCTTATATTATGGACGCCGTCTGTTTCATGACGGCTTTTTCGCTGATGGACTGGAGTACTGGGACAGATTGACATAACAAAACATCAACTTGACATTAAGACAAATGTGGAAAAGGCTCAAGCCGAAATCTCACAGATAAAACAAGTTGATATTATTCAGATAAATAAATGGCTAGTGAAACCTAATCTGGAATTACAGTCCATAGTTTCAAAAGATAGACAAATGGCATAAAGATTGCCTCAACTAGAAAAAAAATTATATAGTTTTGAGGCTAATAATCTAACAGAGCCCTCCAGGTTGGTGGTACAATTTGTGAGAAGATGCATCAAATGTATTGAGCAAGGAAAAGGTAGCACCGCTGGAAAGAAATGAGATAACTCATGCACATTATCTGTTTCAGAGCTGGAGAACTAGAAAGAAAAACGCCTCTGCCAACATAATGATGAGACCAATAGAAATGCAAGCAAAACATTTCAGATTTCATATTGTGTAAATTTACTATTTTAGAAGTAGAAGAATTTCAACCATTTTAGGTTGAGAACTTTTTGTATAAATACATATCTCAAAGAAGAAAAACAAGCTGCTTCTTGCCATATTGTAACTAAGAAAACTCATCCTTTGTGAGTATTAATACAAGTGCAGACATGGATTCCAAATTTTGTGCTATTTGAGTTATGTACCCTCTTTGTATTTCATATCTTCTGTTCTCTTTAAGTCACTCATGAACAAGTGAATGATTACAATTTAGTACAACCTCTACTGTGATTATATTTCATTTAGTATTTGATTAGCAAGTAGTTTTTCCTCTGTATTTACTATCAGTAAATACAAGACCTGCCTGTTATTTGGATCACTATATCTTATTTCCTTTCATAAAGTGCATTCTACATTTTCTTCTACTATAAATGAGGTAATATTCTTCTGTCATTGATGCCTTAGCTTGTTTAATAGTTTTGTAATTTTCTTCTCTTCTCTGATTTTGATAAGTTGACTCAGACAACGAAATATGACCTCTGTTCTGTTCAGATATTAATTTCATTTGAGGATTTCACTCTTACACAACTAATGGAAGAAAAATCACTTTTAAAACCAACTTTCTTTAATTCTTGACATTATTCTTTGAGCCTTAAGTTTACCCTTAGGAACAACACAATCTATGAATATCCTTTACATACCAATCTAGCTTTTTTCCTTGTAACTTGTCCATCTTCATTCAATTTAATCCTATATACCCACTTTGTGTCGATCACATTCTTATCCTTTGGTCTTGTAACCAATTCCCAAGTGTCATTTTTCTCTATTTGATCCAATTATTCATCCATGGCCTTATTCCAAAATTCATCATTGCTGGCCTTTTCAAAATAGGTTTGTTCAATCGTAGATGAGAGTTCTAGGTGTGTTTGTTTTGGTGAACATATTCTTCTTCTAGTCTCAACTCCTGCATCTTTGTTTCAGATAATCTGATATGAAGAATGATTATTCTATACTCGTCTGCTAGGTGTCTTTGGAAGCACTTTCTAAACTTTCTCTTCTGCTTCTATTAGATCCTCTTCATCTTCCCCTTCTACTTCTCTTTCATCTTCTACTTCTTCTTCGTAAAGTTGTTCCATTGATTCATTTTCTTCTTCCTTTAATTCTTCTCTACCTGTTTCATCAATTGTTACGTTGATGCTTTCCACAACTTTTTTCAATCTTAGGTTGTAACACTTGTATGCTTTCCTTGTACTTGAGTAACCAACAATTACTCCTTTTTCCACATGAGAGTCAAACTTTCCCATTCTACCATCTTCTCTTTTGATGTATCATTTGCTTCCAAAAAATCTGAAGTTCTTCACATTTGCTGGTCTTCCTTTCCATAGCTCGTAAGGAGTTTTGTCAGTGTTGTTTCTGAGAATTACTCTGTTTTGAATGTGAACTGCTGTATTCACTGCATGTGTCCAAAATATATATGTCAATTTGGAATCCATTAGCATTGTTCGAGCCATTTCCTGTACTGTCTTGTTCTTTCTTTCAACATGTCCTAGTAACGAAGAGTTTCCTTTTTATTCCATGCATGCTGCAGTAGTCCATAAATTCCTTTGAAGTGAACTCTCCTCCATTATCGTATCTCAAGCATTTGATTTTTGAATCCATTTCATTTTCAACCATTTCCTTGTAGATCTTGAAGTTTTCAAAAGCTTCTAACTTATTCCCGAGAAAGAAAATTGCAGTCATTCTTGTTGTTGAATATTATTTTGATTTAAACTTGGTCTTTGTTGGCTTTCCTTGTTGACAATGCTTGCATAAAGTGTTGGTTGGTTTTGTGATCTGGGGCATTTCTCTAACTGCTTCCCTTTTGCTAAATTTGACAAGGTTATAAAAATGTATGTAACCCATACTTCTGTGCCATAGCCAACTTTCATCTTCCTTTCCTAGGCAACACTTTTCATTTCCAATTTCACTTAATACATATATGTTTCTTGAAGTTCTCGTAGCTGTTGCAATCAATTTTCCTGAACCTTCTTTTCTTATCTCATACTTTTGTGAATCAAAAGTAACTTTATGAACTTGGTCACAGATTTGACTCACACTTAGAATATTATGTTTCATATATTCTACTAGCAAAAAATTTTCTGCCTTGGTATTCTTGTTCCCAATTATGACTATGCCTTTTCCAATGATTTTAGCTGAATCATCATTTCTAAAGGAGATTGAACCATCTCTTTCCTTTCTTAATGTAAGAAACCTATCTCTATCACCTGCCATGTGTTTTGAACAACCACTGCCAACATACCAACCAAATTTCTTCTGCTTAGATTGTAGAGCAAGTGTGCATTCTTCATTGCTATACCGATTCTTCTTTCTTATCCATGTCCTTTTCCGAGGTTCCTGTCTGTGACTGTTGTTGTTCTATTGTGGTTCTCTAGGAGGGACTTTCATTCTACAATCTTTGGCCATGTGTCCAAATTTGTTACATTTGTAGCATTCCACTTCAGTGATCAAAGATTCAAACCTATTTTAACTTCTTGTTTGTGTTTCACTAGGCCTTCTTGGATAACCCTTTTGTGTATGATTTTCAAAGTTGTTTATGATCATGTTGTTATCTTTGCAATTCATAGCTTTATGTCCAAAATTATTACATGCATAACATAAAACAAAAAATATAGTTTGATACATGGGAGTTGAAGATCTTATGAAAGGAGGTACTCTTATGAATCTTTATTCTTCCTGAGGCCTATCTGTTTCCGTTGGTCGTTGATTATGAAATATGAATCTTCTCGGTGGAGGAGTGTCCCTGTAATTTTCTTTGTAGACCTTCCTATCCCCTTTGATTATTTCTGCATAGCTTTTCAGATATGTTTCTTGTTCTATTGTTTTGGAGCTTGATCCCTTTTATGTATGATTGTATCCAAGTACGGACTTGTCATGATGAGGTTTTTGACTGCTGATAATGTCATTCAAAAATTTTGAGCTGTTCTTCATATTTTTCTTTTGAAGATCCTTTCTTAATGTGACAATTCCAGCTTCCAAATTTCCAATGATCCCGTCTCTTCCTTCTAGCTGTTCTTTGAGTGCTTCTTCAATTCTTTTATCTTCTTCAATTTGAACCTTCAAATTTGTGATCATTTGTTCTAGTTTCTGAGTGTCTTCTTTCTTGTCTAGTTCCACTTGTAGTTTCTTGTTTTTCTTCTTTTCTCTTCTGATAACTTCTACGGCACACAACAATTCTTCTCGGTAGTCAAATTCTCCCTCTTCATATTCTTCTTCAACCTCTTCATATTATTCTTCATAGTCTTCTTTATCAGAGTATTCTACTGCAATGGATAGAACTCTTTCTGTCTCACTGTCATTGACTTCATCTTCATATGATGATGAGATGTCTTCTTTACTGCATAAGCTTTTCTTGAAAACTTTCTTTGTGGTTCTTTTGCCTTTATATGTTTGTTTGATATTTGAGTAACCTTCATCATTTCTCTTTTTCTTATGAGGACATTTGTTAGCAAAATAACCAATACCATCACAATTAAAACAAATCAAAGGAATCTTACCTCTATACCCGCCATTGGTTCCCTTGTTCAATCTTCTGACAAAGTTGGCCACTTCTTCATCATCTTGCGAGACGTCACTGCTGTTGCTATGTTCTTTTTATTTTTTCTTTCCCTTTTGCTTTGACCTTTTGGATGCTTTGAAGGCTGCTTCTTTTATATCTGGATTTTCCTTTTCAGTTCTCATTTCATATGCTGTGAAGATTCCATGTAGTTCATCCATGCTTATTGAGTTTAGATTTTCTCTTTCTTCTAGTTGTTATCGGGCTAATTGTTAAGTGCAGACACAAATCAATCCTCCTAGATTCACTACGAATCTAGAACAAAACAAGACAATACACTATTCTTTCCTTAGGTTTCAATTACCAAATGAGAAATGGATCTAGAACATACCTTTTAAATATCGAAGATCCGACTTCACCAATGTAATCCAAGATCCGTCGAGAGGCTTATGGAGACATATCTGCAAATAAACGCAAGCCAACGAAGACAAGAATAAGAGAGTCTATTTGATATGAAACTATGTACATGATCAAGGAATCATACAATATGGAAAAATAACATGCATATAGGAAAGATAAGCATATATGTATTAAATAATGTGAAAGAAAGACACAACCAGATGC
Source organism: Picea sitchensis (assembly GCA_010110895.2). Classification (NCBI taxonomy): domain Eukaryota; kingdom Viridiplantae; phylum Streptophyta; class Pinopsida; order Pinales; family Pinaceae; genus Picea; species Picea sitchensis. Next base: position 7,645 of record SNQJ01S0049222.1, on the reverse strand, counting down.
CTTGATGTCGTTAGGTTCCTTCCAACTGTTCCTTGCTTCCCACACACTTCTTGCTCTAATGGATTCTGAGACTGTGTATCTGATAGCTACTCACAATCTATCTTGACAAAGCAAAGCTTAAAGCCAGTCTAACCAAGCTAACAATCTCAAGCCAAAAAAACTTCTAACCTTCTCCATGAGAGCTCCTCTCCTTTTATAAGATGAANATTCTGAGACTGTGTATCTGATAGCTACTCACAATCTATCTTGACAAAGCAAAGCTTAAAGCCAGTCTAACCAAGCTAACAATCTCAAGCCAAAAAAACTTCTAACCTTCTCCATGAGAGCTCCTCTCCTTTTATAAGATGAAGAGGACAAGGTGAGGAGGTTAGGATGATCCACTAAATCATGAAAATGAGTAAGATCTAAACCGTTCAGAGGGCACCTCACCATAGAATCTTCTCCTTCTAGAAACATCGAGAAGATGCCCATTTTTCCCACGTACGAAGGCCACCGCACCCTAGCTATAAAGCAACCCGTGGAAACTCCACAGCTTAGATATGGTGCAACCTACGAAAATCAATCATTTCTGCACCCTGTGTATAGTGCATCCTGTGTAAATCCTCCTTAATAGGGTTTTTACAAAGGAAAATACAACTTCTTCTCTCAAGAAAAGTCCTTCTCCCTTCTTTCTTCAGGAATTCAGGTCACTGACCCCTCTGAAGGCAACATATAGTTTTACATCATTAATGGTCATAAGGGCGACACAAATAATGTGTAACACTAGTGCTGATATCTTAGGGTCAAATCTCATAGGACGAGATCTTAGTACCTTTTGAACAATTACACATTCTTTTATTTCTTCTCCCAATCCCAAGATTGCATTTACTGTTTCATCGACTCGTAAAAAGTAAGATGCAATGTTCTCATCTTCCTTCATCTTTAGTTGTTCAAAATGACCTCTGTAAGTTTGAAGCTTTGCTATTTTGACTTTTGAATCTCCTTCATAAATATTTCTAAGTTTGTCCCAAATATCTTTAGTGGATTTACAATGTGCAACTTTGGTGAATATCGATTCTCCAAGACCATTCAGAAGTGCATTTGTGGCTTTGGAATTATTCTAACTGAGTTTCATTGCTCTGTCATTTGTCGGTGGAGCTGCTGGTGTTGTGTATCCATCTACAATTTATTTCCAAATTTCAAATCCATGTGCATGTATATGTGTCTTCATCCTTATACTCCAAAATGCATACTTCTGTCCATCAAACTGTGGTATTCCATTTTTATACATGTTGTTTCTCTCCATGATCTACCTTTTAGTGGTTAAGTTGATTTCTGAAGGAACCTGCTCTGATACCAATTGTTGGATTACTGAGAGGGGGGGTGAATCAGTAATAGAGAAATCTAATCATTTTTAACCATACATGCAAGTGTTATATCAATGTAGAATTATCATCCAATATTTGCAAAGTAAATAAACAATGAACAAATGAACAATCATACACATATATAGTACACCAATGTTTTTACGTGGAAACCCAAAGCGGGAGAAAACCACATAATGCTTTTTCTTATATGTCTTGAAGAATTACATTCATTGGAAGCGCCAAATTCCTTTGTTTTCCAGCTACAACTGGAAGGAGGCTCCAACCCCCTAGTTTCTCAGGCTACAACCTGAGGGAAGATCCAACTCCCCAATTCTCTGTCTACAACTAAAAGGAGGCTACAACCCCCTATGTTCTCCGACTACAACTGGAAGGTGGCTACAACCACCTGTCCTTGCCCCATCCAACCACCCTGATGTATAAGTAGAATGATGGAACCGATTTCACACTATCACTATGAGATATACTACTCTAAACCTGTACCAATAAACTTGAACCATGTATCAACCATGCATCAAATTGTACCTCAACCTGTAATCAACCTGTACCATAAACAAGTTCATAAACCATGCACCAAACTGTACCAAACAACCTGTAATCAACTTGTACCATAAACAAGTGCATCAACCATGCACCAACCTATACCTCAACCTGCAAACCTTCCTTAACTTTAACAATAAGAGACTAACATTTTCACCTAAATTTACTTTAGTCTCACATGACTAGTTTTGGATTAGTCAACAACCCTAACTTGAAATAATCATAACTATGTGCCTGTAATGAATAAAGATATGAAAATAGTGCACAATGTTCTTCAGTGTGTTTTATGCAATTCCTCCAAGTGTCACTACTTGGAACCTCTCAGAAAAGGAGTTATAGCAAAAATGGCATACCTAGTTGAATTCTGGCTTATTCTAGAGAGCAAACTTGTAGAGCATGCCCCACACGAAATATTTGTTGTATGGATCTGAAAATTTTACATAGAATACTAAAGACTGTACTCTAACCAACACATTTGGTCTTACTAAATTTGGATCTGTTATGAAAAGGTTATGATGTTTTTACCCGAAACACCTGTTTTAGACTAGTTTTAGGACTAGCAACAAACCCTATTTTCCATGGAGTGTAACTCCAAAAATACAATGACCCACAAGATGAAATTCGTACCAACGATACTTGGATATGTTTTCTCAATGACCTCCCAATTTCATGGTTTGAATCATTCTAGAAAATCATTTATTGCGAAAATGGTGAGATGACCTGTAAATAACATACCTTAGAAAACATCATCAAAAGAATTTATCCTCCCTTGAATTTCGGCCTTCTTTACTTCACCTTCCCTCTGAAATTCGTCTTAGATACCATTTGGTTAGCTCAATCACCTGTAAATATTCAATATGCTCAAGTGTGTATAAAATGAGAGAACCTTGCCTCTTATTTATACTTTCATGTATCTTCCTCAAGGGGTTACCTTTTAACCATCTTAACCCAATTTCCTTATTTTAGGGCTAACCCACTTCTAACCACTTTCCATAATTAGAAATTTCTCCATTTATTTTATTATTTAAATAATCCTCCTTGACTTTGTCAATTCACTTTATTATTTAAATAATCGTCTTTGACTTTGTCACTTCACTTTATTATTTAAATAATCCTCTTTGACTTTGTCACTTCACTTTATTATTTAAATAATCCTATTTGACTTTGTCACTTCACTTTATTATTTAAATAATCCTTTTTGACTTTGTCACTTCACTTTATCATTTAAATTATTTCTTCTTTGCAAGCACTTTGACTTCTTTGACCTTTTGGGGCTTCAAGCCAACATATGAGGGTCCTCCAAATTCGTAAGGCCATAACTCTCAAACCATGAGGAGTTATGTGACATTCTACATACCACTGGGAATGGCATGTCATGTACTATCCATATAGAATAGTCTTACCTGCAAAAATATCAAAACTCATAACATTATACATCAAACAAACTTGGTTCCATTACCCAAACCTTTGTGCTACCAGACTTTCTTCAAGGGTTGACATCAATGACAACCAACCCAATTAATCGACACCCTCCTAGGATACGTCGCTTGATAAAACTCAAAATTCTAAAGATACATTAACACCATATATAGATCATGAAATGCTATATCATATTTAATAACTGTCAAATTTTACAAAAGTATTATGCAAGAGCAATTTCAAAAGTACTCACTAAATCCTTACATTCCCTCATTGTTGTCTTTATAGAATATTACATCATTAATTCAAAGATCTCTAGGATGATATTTGATTCCTCTTTTTGGTAAAGAGATTACAATGGTATTTCGTACTAATCCTAGAAGATTGAGGACCTATAAGTGTTGAAGCTATTCCCTAATTTTCTTGATTTGGAAATCAATTTAGATCCCTTCACTTTCGATCCCTAGGATATCTAAACAGATTTATAGGCCCTTCCATGATTTCCCATAGATTCTTTTGAATTCTGTTGCTGGAACGAATTCTTGACTTTGAGGTGGCAACCTACTATAATATAGCAAAAGAAGGCATGTCATCACCCTAGGATATCTACCAACTGCTTCCATTTGTTCTATTTGACTTTATTAGATCATCTTCATGCCAGCCTTAGACTCCTCTTATGATGAAGACTTGAAATATCTAAAATGCTGGTAATTCAATGAGTAAAATGGATTTTGACTGTGTTTAAAAACAAAAATTAGGAATTCTTAATAAAGAACAACTTTTTACCTTTGATATGAATACTATGCCATTATGCTAATGAAAGTGGAAAAAAGGAATGGTTCTGATAAAAAATAAGGATGGATAACTTGGTAAAAAGATAATCAAACTAGCACCCAACATCTCCCCTGGACAGAGGGTGTTGCATGTCCCTATGCAATAAAAATGAAGTCAATTGTTTGATCAAAATTTCAAAATTGTGTGACTTTCTTCTTCAATTGTTCCTTGCTTCCACTATGAGAAGGTTTAGGTTCGACGTGGAAGGCACCTAGATTTTATTCTATTTTCTCAACTTCATTGACAATCTTTTATTCTGTTGTATGGTCTTCAAACTTTCACTGTACCATTTCTTTGCATTTTGCCTCAAAGATTTATGTTTCTGCTTAAGTTTTTGGTACTTCTCTCCGAATTTAGTACTTTGGTCTTTGAGATTTTCATTCTTTGTTTTTACTTCTCTTTCCAAGACCTCTAGTTCCCATAATTTCTTCTTTAACTTACTTCTTCTTCTTCAATTTTCCAGTCAGGGATTTAATGGAAATGTCTGCAACCTGAATCTCTATAGCAGGAGGCTTTTCATAAAATTGTTCTTCAAAAGTTAGTTCTTTAAAATCTCATTATCCATCCGTCTAAGTTTCATCAAATTGATCACTACGAGTCTAGTGTTCATCCATGGTTTCCTGGGTTTGATATTTGTGAACAACCTGTTGTGTTTCCTTATCCTTTGATATAACTTTAGCTTCCTTAATTAATACACTTCTTGTTATAGGTCTTCTGGTCATACTTAAAGTTGTTGTCTCCCTCTCCATTGTTTTTTATGTTTGTTCATGAATATCTTGTTTGTATCTATCCAATCCTCTCATAACCCTACTTGATGTTGATAAGTAGATTTTGGAGACATAATTCCTTATTTTCTTCACAGGTTTTGAACCAATGTTCTCGATTGATGCCTCAGAACCTTATTTTTGGGGCGATTTGCTTCATTCATTTTTTTTTTCAAAAATTGGCTCAGAGTTCGCAATGTTTGCAAGATTTTCCTGAATCTCTGGTGGTTCTTGTATTTCTAGGTTTTCATGATTTTCAGGGTTTCCTAGAATTTCATGATTTTTTCCCCATTTATCTCTTCTTGAAACCCATTCCTCTTAAGGAATTCTTCCCAAGTCCGATTTCCTTTTCTTACTTCATTCAAGACAATCAATTCAACCAGTGCGTGATGATAAAGAAAATTATCTTTATTCCTAGGATTCTTTTGCACACCGATTGCCATTTTTTCCACACTTTTAAAAAGGAAAAAAAAGGTACATTGATCCTTTTATTTCTATATTTTAGATGCTGAAGGAGACACATATTGTACGGGAAAATGATACTATACCCCCCCTCGCATGTTAGATACTTTTGCAAGAAACATTCTAAGTCCTTCCATAGATCGTTGAGTCAAAAGTGTGGAACCTTTTTTCCCAATCTGGGTTCTTATGTGATTTGTTCAGGAACGTGGTCCATATTTTCCCTTTCAAATGGATTTTAAATCATTTTTTTCCCTTTTTGTCTAACCCTTTAATCTTAGCCAATGATTCCTTGAAAATTGTGATTGGTATATCCCCGATTCTAGTCACTTATCCATTAAATGTTTTTGCAAATGCCTGTTGGCACAGTTACTTATAATGAGAGGGGGGTGAGTTCGTATTATACTATTTTTTGTTTTGTTGATTAAGATTGGTTTTCATTGATGTCAACCCTTGAAGAAATTCCAGTAGCACAAAGGTTTGGGTAATGGACCCAAGTTTGTTTGATGTAAATATGACTCATTATTGTCTTGTCATGGTTGATAAGAAGTACAAATGGATGAACTCCAAAGTGGTCCCCTTATGGTGAAATCCCTCATGGGAAGACTCTTTGCGGATTGAGTTATCCTAGAAGTATGGTTAGAGAACCTATGATTAATTGTGGAATAATGAGATGAAGGCCAGTAAATTTGCTAGTGAAACTATCCTAGATGGATAGTTCTTGTCATGCCATTTCCGGTGGTATGTGGAACGTCACATAACTCCTCACGATTAGAGAGTTATGGCCATGTGAAGTTGGAGGACTCTCACGAGTCATCTAGAATCCACAGATAGTCAAAGTGTTTGCAAAATAAATTATTTAAATAATAAAGTTAATGGATAAATCCCTAAAATAAGGAAAGTGGGATGCTACATGAAAGTATAAATAAGAGGCAAGGCTCTCTCATTTAATCACACTTGAACACATTGAATATCTTTTGTTGTGTAAGGCTTATTGCAAGTACTCATTGATACATCTGAAGTTGCGAAAGTCTGAGGTAGTATGAAGGGTTGACAACGAAAGTTTCAGAATTACAATGAATACTAAAAAACCCTAGTTTCTGAGGCGTACACGAGCTGACAATGTATTAGGGTGTGTACAGTACGTGGGCTTACAATGTATTAGGGTGCGTACGTACACGGGATGACAGTGTATTAGGGTGCGTACATGTTGGTAAATCCATGGAAACTTGAAGAGATGAAGATGCAGAGGTTCTAGATTCCGAGATCAAGCTCCTAGGAAGGTCTACAGTGCTCAGATACATCAGATCTATCCATTGGTTCAAAAGGTATGTATTATTTCTATGAATAGTTGGATTTTGATGTATGCATGAGAAATGGTGATGGAGATTTGGGAATTCTCCCTAGAGAGACTAGTGACTGCATGGGAACTTCTGTATAAGTCATAAATACATAAATACAGTGCTGGTATAATTTATCATTGATACATCTTGTTAGAGTTGTGGCACATATTGTATTTCTTGGCATATAGCTAAGAGTTTTTATGGTACATGGTTGAGAGCTTCTATTTGTGAAGTGGTTGATGTATTGAGAGGCTGAATACCAGAGAGGGTTTGATGTCTGGATCATGTGAGGGATATTATACTTATTTATGATTAGACACATTTATATGACACATGACTATAGAGATATATATAGAGATTTTTGGGTAAATAGGATGCGAGCACAGGGTACAAATACAGTCTGGATACAATGACATGATACATATCTATGTGAAAGAAGTTATAGAGGGTCAGAAGTTTTCAAGAGAAAGGAAACCCTAGTTTTCAGAAGGAATACACAGGCTGCATAACATTTTGGTCGCATACATACGCGACCTACATAACATATAGGGTGTGTACATATGCTTGCTGCAACACTACAAGTCGTGTACATGTTGTATTTTTGTTAATACATGTTCAGTTCATGTACAAATTGATTACATGGTAGTTGTACAGGTTGGATGCAGGTCAGTGGTACAGGTTGATACAGATGTACATTGATATATCTCATAGTGATAGTGTGACAATGGTTTCATCATTCTACCTCTACGTCAGGGCAGTTGGACGGGGCAAGGACAGGTGGTTGTATCCACCTTCTGGTTGTATCCGGAGAACATAGGGGGTTGTGGCCTCCTTCTGGTTGTAACTAGAGAATAGGGGAGTTGGAGCTTCCCTCAGGTTGTAGTGTGAGAAACTAGGGGGTTGGAGCCTCCTTCCAGTTGCA
>SNQJ01S0049221.1:100797-122438 GCA_010110895.2 Picea sitchensis | reverse complement strand
CAAGTACTATATTTGCGGGGAATACACCTATGCAAAATTATTGATGCCATAGCTCTGCCAACTCCACAAGTGTCGAGCCACTCAAGTGAGCCAACGTGAGATCATAGGTGGGATGAATTCTTAGTGCAAGGGTTAAAAGTGTGTATTCCCTGTGAAAGGATTGAAAATAGAGTAAGCATTTTATTTTTGGAGCATATACTAACTAAGAGCATGGAAATATCGTAACAAAAAAATCTTATACACACTTGAAAAAAAACACTAAGAATAAAGGCATTTCAATACAAAATTTATGAAACATAAATAAATAAGATAGCTGAAATTACTTCAAAGCCAGGTGCATGGTGCATATTTAATGAAGTGTCTTTTCCAGATACATGAATAGCCTCTGAAACATGGGTCACCATAAATAAAAATCACTTTGTGGTCCATAAAAAAATGGGACATCTACTTTGCATCATGTCTAAATCTATGTGGTTTCCTTCTAAATCCTAGCAAACCAACGTGCCATAAATTACTCCACCATCCACCTAATTATATAGCTTGTCAAAAATCATGGCATGACAACCCATGAACTTGAATTGCTTTTGAAAAGCAAAATAATATCTAGGTGCCAATTCTGTTTCTTCAACCCCTTCATGGATAATCCACATGTCTGATCCTCCCACGTTTCTACACTTATACACCTCGACATTTGCATTTGTGCGGAGTCTTTTGTGATTACCATATCCCCAGAATTCACACGCCTATATCTTTTGCACCTACACACTCCACACATGTATATACCCCACACATCCAGGACTTGACTACTTTTATTTCAATCCCTTGTTCGCACAATTCATCACTGATCCTCGCATAGTTTCTACTTCTGTGATTTAGCATTTTCAATGGTTTTGCACCAGCTATTCTGACAAGCCACATAACTTGCATGATAACCGATTCATTTATGGCACCTTTATTTGCTTCGATTTGGAAGAAAAAAAAAAGGTATTTACAACTTATGTGAAATAAATGTCACTCTTTTCTATGACCTCCTTAATGCTTTATATTTAATGTTCAACATATTCCATAACTAACTCATGTGTGAAAACAAAATTTTAGTAAATACATCGAATGCAATTTTTCTTAAAGCAATTGCACCTTCGTAATGTATTATTCATAATTGTCACATATATCAAAGTGAATTATAGGAAACACACGTATAGAAAATAGAAAATTAAAACGATGTTCTTATGCCTATAGTCTATGCACCACATCTTCTAGTAACAATATTGCTTCAACAAGAATTTAAAGAATCTCGATGAAGAAACTCCCTTGTCAAACTTCAAAAACATGACATGGACATCAATCTCTTGGAAATTGTCAAACCACAAGCACTGTAAATTCATAACTAGTATTTAATCTATAGATATCCCTCATGCAAAAGATGTACTAACTCAAGATGTATCCCTGTTCAAAACAACTAGTAATCAAAAAGGTTGTTTTCCTGGTGATTTTCCACCTTGTACCGAACCTTCTACTACCATTATAGCTTTGCATTCAACACAACCATATCTTTCGCAATTCCTTCCCTCTGCACATCTAATAGTTTTACAACACATATTATGATAGGAAACATAATTTTCACTATAACTAAATCATTTATGACAGGTTAAATTTCTATGATTTATGAAGAAAGTGTTGGGCTTAAGACTCGTGCAAAGTAAATTTCTCTCTTTTCTATGAGCTACATAATGGTTTCTACTTATGATTATGCATGTTTCAAAGATAACTCAAAGTGGAAAGGAATTTATAGTGAATATGTGTCATGCAGTTGGATTTAAAGCAATTGGTCCTCACTAATATATTATTCATAAGGTTCACCTATATCAAAGATGATTATAAAAGTAAGCGTATGGAAAATGGAAGAAGAAAATATCCCTTTTGCATTGATATTATCAATTCACTAGCCGGAGAAAGCAATAATTTCCACTGGTCTACCTCATACCAATGGTTCTTGAACAAGCCGCTAGAAGAAAAGAAAAATGATAGACTTTGGACCATAGGCCTCATCAATGTTGGTTGTGTACCTGAATTTTTTGACTTCAAAGAAATCATAACCTGGTGTGCTCAAATGTTTGATTCCATGACAAGAATGATTAAAGTAACAACAAAAAGAAAGAATCCAATTGTCCTAGTTACTTAGAACATGTTCAAGAAAATGCTCCATCTTCCATCTATAAATAAAACTCTTCAGCATGTTGATGCAGATGCCTTCATATCCTCTCAAAAATGTGGTTCTAATGTTTTAAAATACTTTCTTCTACCCTTTCCAAACATTTCGACCGACCTTTTAGCAATCAATATAACCTTGCTACAAGAACCATACATGGGATTTTCATGGTTGTTTTCACGTGTGGCTGGCTGTGAGTTGACTTCACACATACCCAAGTCAGCTCTTTATGCACTGCATTTTTCCTTTTAGAAGGATTCCATCTTTGATTGGGCAGAGGTGATATCAAATGCAGTTTATTTTCAGTTAAGTAACTACTTTAGCACTCAAATATTTTTCATGGTCGCGTATTTGGTATTCGCAATTGTCTTTTGCAATTTCTTTGACGGTCTCCTTGTAAAAGCCATTGTAAATATTCACAATGAACCATTTCATTTCTGGCACCTGATGTTGTGCAAACATAAAGCACCATTTAATTTTTACATTGTTCTTCAGACACATGTTGGTTGGGGTAGAGCCCAAAAGAATAATCTATGAAACTGAGGATTTTCTTAAGGGAAAGGGAATTTCCATTCAAGAGGAAAACCATACTTACATCTTCTTATATGGTTGTCAATGAAACCCTCTTCTACTCCTGGTGTTTTTCTGCGATAGATATTTTTTCGCTAAGGTCTTCCGCCAATATAAATTCTGGTGTATTCTATTTGACATGAAGAGGAAAAATAATTTCATTACATTGTCTCTTCGAGTTGGTGACACAATCATCAAGAATGTGGTGCATATGAAATAATTCTCAGACACACTTAATATTTTTAATCTAAAATATGTAGATCCCCTAGGGGGTTTTGACCTCGAGGGTTTGTTCTCACGATATTTAACATCGATAAGGTATAGTAACCTTTTCATGATATTTGATGAATAAACTGGTGATAATATGTTAAAAAAGGTCAATAATGCACGTAGCGAGGGCTTGTTGATATAAATAAGTTCAAATACTAGAGGCCACAACAAACCAAGAAAAAGGGGGGCAAGCATTACTAATGTCAAGTCTTCTTCCAATGGCCAGCCACGTAAGATATCCTCCTCTAGGAAAATAACAAAACAACATAAGATAAATGAAGATGAGATTAATGACAGGTGTGCTAGAGATGACGATGGAGAGAAAACACCTCATGCAAATCTTGAATGTACACACACAATTTCCCAACAGAAAAGGAAACGAAGCTCAAATAGAGACAATTCACAAGATGCAGGAAGCCCACAAAATATTGTTGATATGGAAATCAAGAACACAAAGCTAATGAATTGGGTATCCCAATGAATTGTTGAAAGATAATAGATTACATAGGACCTAACAAAAAAGGAACCCATGTTATTTGATGAACAATCCTTAAAACTACACAATACTAAATACAAGAAGCACGAAAAGAAGTTTTAGATAAAGAAGGTAATTCTAGAAAACAAAAAGGTCGCTTAGAAATTCAGGTCGATAGTCGATGTCTCAGTAGTTGCATCATCTAAACTCATGCAATTATATTTTTCTACACGAGATGCTATTGCAGATTCAATTTCAGAACAAGAGTTGCAAACTATTAAATTGAAGAAAAAAATAAGTGAACTAACTCCCAATCCATTGTTTGCACAACCACTCAACATACTTTCAACAAAACATGCTCCTCCAAGTAGTCTAGGAACCTCAAATCAAATCAAGAAAGTGCTTCAATTGTTGAATGGAGTCAGACTCTATGGTTTTTATAACATTAATTGATGTAGGAGCATCAGCAGCAGCCAAGCAAGCGTGGAGGTGGAAGCCAGCTGGGACAAGCACCAGCGCATTTTTCATGTTTTTCATGTTTTGAAAATGAATGCGTAGATATTTAATGTAACAGTTAAAGGAGGCATACTTGCATTTACATATAAGTGTTGTAGATGGATTGTGAGTGACTTGCTCTTATCTATTCAATGTAAAGGCATTTAAGCCAAGTTAATGATAGTAGGTAGAATTGAATGATAGATTAGACAGTTTTAGGAGATAGGAGGGAAAACAGATATAGAAACCCTCATATTTGTATTATTGTATCATTAGATTGTAACATTAGCACAGAAGAAGAAGAGAGAGTTGTAGCAGAGAGTTGTAGAGAAGAACCCATGTACAAGAGCTTTGAATTAATATATGAAGCTTTGAATCAGATGCATGGTGTTATGATGTTTTCTGTGTATACATGTTGAATGGTGTGCTTATAGTCATTTTACTCTCTCTGTATTGCATTTGTTTTTATGTTGTGTGTGTATGATTTCATGTTGAATTTTTGAAATATGAGAGAAAAGGAAAATGAGTTTCAAATGTTTCTCTTCCTGAGTGAGAGTTCCTGCAAGGAGTGCAGTGAAAATATCTGCAAGGTGTGCATTGACAGGGTTCGGATTTTATCTCTGAAAGCTCGGGAGAGATATCGTTGTTCTCATTTCAACAGAAGTGCAGGCAGAAGCACAAAAGTCGTGCAAGGTGTGCACAAGCTAGCTGAGGCCTTAGAATTTATTAACTAAGGTTGAAAGGGAGAAGGACTATTGTTGCAGAGGAAGTGCACAAAGTCGAGAGGTCAAATACTTAGAAGTATTTGGAATATTGTTGCAAGGAGTGCATGCAGGAGTCCCTTTGGAGATTTGGAGTTTGTAAGGTAAAGCTCGAGGAGGGATAACACATTTGAATTGTTCAAAGGAAGGTTGAGCAAAGTTATATCGCAGAAGCCAAGTCCAAACGAGGAACATTGGTTCAGTGATGCAGAAGTCATTGGGAAAGGAATTGAATGGTCGAAATTCTCCGAGGAGAACTCGCGAAGTCACGAGGAACGTAGGATCTAGAGAAATTACAAGGTAGATAAGGGTTGGATGAACCATTATGTTGGGTTCAAGAATCAATGAGGACCGTTGATCGTGTTCAGGTAGAGCGTGGATCAGTTCTTAAATTTGGAGTTTTGTGAGTTCGGAGAGCGAACCAAACTCTTTGGTTGCATGAACAGTGAAGTAGCGAGAAGATCTGAGCCATTGGATCTAGGAATGGGAGAACCATTAGATCAGAACTCCATGGAGTTATCGCGTATCGGGAGATCGGGAGTTGGAAGGACTCACCTTCGACTGCAGAAGTGGTGAAGTGGCGAGAGCCGAAGGCACGTGTGAGTGTGTGGCATATATGTCATGTGGGGATCACAAGGGTGACAGGTGGCATGTACTCATGTATCGAGGGGTCAATCCATCACTGACCATTACATCTCGGGATTTTGTAGAAGAAGGGCACGAGAGATCGACACTTCAACTCGCGAGATTGCGAGTAGAGAAAAGTGTTCAAAGGTATTCGATCATCGCCTCTTGTAGTTTCTCAAGGGGAGAGTACCAAGGTTCGACACTCCAACTTGTGAGGTCACGAGTTGAGAGAGGTGCTAAGTATTTATCCCTAGCCGACAGTCACGCGTGGAGGGCGCTGACAAAGAAGGATTTATACCCATCTCGTGATCTCGGGTATCGAAGGTCATAGAAAGATAAGTTGAGGGTCTTTGACTCACGAACTTCCGAAGTAAAGAGAAACACCTGTGTAAGGACCAGATTGTGGTCATATAGAAGTGTAAGGCTCGTGCCTGGATTTTATCTACATCAGGCAAGTTTTACAAAGGACCTATGGATTTGTTGGACATTCCAGTGACAAAGGAGCCATTTTGGCTCAGGGGAATATTAGAGTGATCCTAAGTGGACCTAATCCTGAGGGTTCGAGGGTCTACGTCATTAATAGAAGACTTGATACAATCAGACATGCATGGGAGGTCATCACCAATTTATGTGATATTTCATAGAGGATTTCAAGTTTTATTGGAGATTTGCAAAGACACTTGAAACAAGATGAAGCCCACTGCAAAAACTAGCTAAATACTTTCATTGTGCAAGCCACTAGTATTTCTAACCATCGAGGAAATCAACAGGGACTACCCTCAAGAATAAGAATAAATAAAATAAAGACACTTTGGAATCAACGAGTAAAAATGTTGCAAGATGTAATTTCTACTTGCGAAAAAATCAATGAAAGGAGAGGTGATGTTATTTTAAAAGCATTTGATCTTGTTAAAGAATTGTAGGGTCCATAAATTTTCAAAACTTCAGCCATGATAACTAAAGAGGATCTTGATAGCCACTCGGCAACAATGAAGACTTCATTAGCTAGTGACTTTAGTGATCTTGTGGAGACTCCCGAAGAAGAACTAAAACTGTGGCTTGTTACATTTGTTAATGACAAAGAATACCACTTTTCATCCATCTAGCAATTGCAAGAGGAATGAAAAAATGTAGAGGAGCACATTTTCCACACTTCAAGTTAAGAAAGAAATCACCATCCCACCAATCAAGAACTATATTGATCACTGGGTCAAAAACACCTTGGAAAATATTGTTAACCCAAAATAATGACTAGACACGGTGACTGAAATAGAATCCCAAAGAAAGAAATATTTTAAAGGAACATACACAGTAAGACCACATAAACCACAGTAACAAAATATTTCATTCTTGGTAAGTATTTAGTGATTCATTTCATCTACTTTTGTTATCCTTTTATTTTACTAACTTATTAATTGCTTAAAATTATTTGGTTTATGACCTATGAAGACCTAACAATGGTTTCTAATTGTCTTTCTTTCTTTTTTCCAGGTATTTCTTATATTTAATGGTCCACGGGATCAATAATCCCAGTCTGTTTAGAAAACTGCCTTTACTTTTTACAGACATTATTTAAAAGACAATTGTATATTTTTTGAGCTTGTCGAAGCACTGTTTAGGCATAGATGGCTATTGATTTTCCATCCTTTGACTTTCAAAATAAATTTTCAAGATTATGTTTCAATGAAATATCATGTTAAATTATTTGCATATGTGGATATTTACTTTCATTCTACAAAATTCTATTTTGACTTTTATACACTTTTACAAACATTATTTGAAAGACAACTGTATATTTTTTTGCAGTTATCAAAGAACCGTTTTGGCATAGATGGTGTTGGCCCTTGACCAAGTTTTGGATAACCTTGGTCATGTTTGACCAATTTTGGAACTTCGACAAGCTGGTCAAAGATGAAGTGCCCAGGAAAAGCAGATATCACGGGATCTCGCCCCTTTTTGCAGGATTTTGGGTGTTAGGGTTTATGTAACGGGTATGGGATGTTAGCCCATGGGTTTACCCATGTTTAGTCCCCATTTGTAATGTATAAAAAATTATCTAGGCGATGTAAGTAGGAGTCAGTCAGTAGTTGGATATATGTGATCGAATTGGCTTAGTGCATGACTAGTTGGATTTGTGCAAAATTGTGCTGAGAACTTGCATAGCTAAGTGCAAGTGGTTGTAAGGAAGCTTTGTGTTGTGCTAAGTTTGGGGAAGGAGGATCTGGTGAGGTGCACGTAGATATATTGTCCTATGCAGAGTTGGATTTGTGGCTCTATGCATGCATGAAGATTGGAAGAAGATAATAAAGAAGAATAAGAGTTGGTGGACGTAGGCCCATGATGGGGGTGAACCACGTATATCATGTGTTATGTTCTCTGTGTTGTATTATTCTTATATTTACTTAGTGATTTAACCTTTATGTATGTTAGATGCATATGATATAGTATATTAGTGCTTAATGATCTGAATGAGTACTAGATTTGTTTGATTCTATGTGTTGAATGGTTGGATGTGTTAGATCTGGGTTAATACCGCATTGTTATGTAATTAGGGTTTTAACCTGTGATGTGAATAAGAGTAAATAATAATGAATGTTAATTTCTAAGTGCTCTGTTAAGTATTGTGATCACATATTTGTGTCCCATCTAGGTTGTATACACTTGAGTCCTACAACCCCCTTGCCTCTACCTCAGGTGAGACTTCATCTGCTTCGTAGGTGTTGCCGAAAGGGCTGGTAGTTAGGGTTTTGTTGGTGCGTTGTTGAAGCGTTGAACCCTGGGTCTGCCCTTGTGTGACAACATTTGGTTCCGTTGTCAAGACCTGAAACTATGATTGTTGGGAACTGAAGAAAAGACAAAGTTTTGTGCATAGATCTGTTGTTGTGTTGCGTAGAACTCTACTTGAATTGTGAAGCTCCATGCTAAGAATGGAATCGGATCTGAAGAAAAGAGGTAATATCTTAAATATTTGTGCTCTGAGAAAGGTAAGATAAGTGGAAATTTTAATTTCGAAAGAATGGATCTAGGTATGCTTGATAGATTTTGTCCTAGTTTGAAAACTAGGGCGCAACTAGAAGAAAGAATATTTGATATGAATAGATCCGATAGAACTAATGAAAGATATGTTATTCCTATGCATAGAAAGGATTTTTGGACTAACAAGTGGATGTGGGACTCTAGAAATAATTTTTTACAGGTTCTTCATTGTGATCCCAGTGCGCAGTACATGAAATATTTGGGATCATTTAAGAGAAAGAGAGGATTGACTCTTTGTTATAGTTGCAGAAAACCGAGACACCTTGCTAAGGAATGCCCTGTTAGGGACCCTATTTGTCTTTGTTGTAAATCCATTAATAATGAAGTTTTGGATTTCCATAGAATGATTGCTAAAGTTGAAAAGATGAATATGAGACAAGAAAACCAAGAGAAAGGTCAACGGACTAAGAATATGCTAGAACACCAGAAAGAATCAGAGACTATACTATTGCAAATGGAAGAAACATTGAATAATCACAAAGACATTAGTTTATTAGATATCTTAAAAGATGAGTGCATAGAAACAAGAATAGGAGACTTCGACATAGACTGTGTTCTGGATGAGGAAACACAGGTGAACATTATGACAGAAAGTACTTTAGCAATTTTAGGAAAGCCTGCTATGGTTCCTTCATTGGGAGGAATAGGATTGTTCAAAGGAAATTTGATAACCTTATGTGGAAGACTTACCCATGTACCTACGGTTTCTCATGGAGCATCAACGAAAGAAGAATTTGAGGTCATTAAATTTGTTGAGAAAAACACCCCCTTTGCAATTTTGTTAGGAAGGACTTGGATTGAGAAAGATCAGATCCAAAGGAAAGAAGAAGAGGAAGCTCTAGAACAAAAAAAATAATAATTAATAGATTTCATGGCTAGGAAAATAGCATGCTTAGTAGAAGAAAAAGAGGACAAGTCGAAGCAACTCAAGACCAAAGACTTAGTTGTCAAAGCTGAGAAAATGCAGGAAGGCTTGAAAAACCTATCCATGCAAGAGAAAAGAGAACTTACCCCTGAAGTAATAAGAGAAGAGGCATTATACTTGGAATACCCTCAACAGTGTGAAGTTACTATGATAAGAGAAGGAAAGAATCAAAATGTAAAGAGGAACCCAGTGACTCAAATCACAGAAAAGAAGGCAAGGAAGCTTAGCAAGAAGAAAGAAAATTTAGAGAAATTGTAGGAAGTTCCAGAGAAGACTTCACAGAAAGAAGGATCACAGAACTTGAACCCCACCAAAATAGCAGAACAACGCAGACTGGCACTTCGCCACGACGAAGCAATATGATTGTTGGAGGCATCCCTAATGTTAGCATGATGCTCCAGAACGACTAGAAAAGCAGTTATTGTCAAAAATCTCTCC
This sequence comes from Picea sitchensis, assembly GCA_010110895.2. Lineage (NCBI taxonomy): Eukaryota > Viridiplantae > Streptophyta > Pinopsida > Pinales > Pinaceae > Picea > Picea sitchensis. Next base: position 112,632 of record SNQJ01S0049221.1, on the reverse strand, counting down.
ATTGGACCGTTGGGACCACACCATAATGGATGGAATCATATTGATTAAGGAATTCTTGTCCGTTGGAGCAGTCTGTTACAACATTTTCTATTTAGCCCGTCGAATGTCTCACCGGGGACACTTTTTCAAATTACGATTACCTGATCCCATAGAGAACTGATTATCGTGCTGTGATTATTGAGACTTCGCCACCAATTCAGCTACCTTGAGTATTTTTTCGTCGACCCAAAATATTTTTTTACGAGCATGCATGTCGGGCGAACACAGTGTAGTGGAAAATTCCATGGAAGAAATCCTCATAGACCTTATGGCTGAAAAGGTCATGTCCGTAGGATCACAGGCTTCATCAACGAGAGGGTTGCAAGCATCCCCATCAACTACACGTCGATATAGGCCCTCCCAAACAACGACAAAGAAATAGAGAAAGCATCGCGATGTATTGGAAAACACGAAGCTCATTCCATCAATTCTGCCCAACTATATCCCGCCTCTAGCTGGCATGGTTAGTCGTGACAGTGTCCTGAGAGACTTCGACTATACACTGATCACTACATACCTATCGAAGGGGATACACGCAGTTGGCTCACAGTTGGGACAGATTCTGACGCTCAAGATTAGTGATTTCAACTTAGGAGATCGCAAGAATTATGGAATGCTTTCCCCACACAAGTACTTTACAAAGATAATGGGGAAGAAGCCAAAGATATTCCCCCAATCGTGGATCATGGACATCGCGAGGTCAACTATCCTAAATGTGATGAAGATACCACACTTTGACATACATCAAGAGGTTAACGCGTGCGTTAAACTTCTCATGGCGTGCTTCCATGGTGGTTACCTATGGTTGGATAAGAACATACCCATAGATCTGGCGTTGATCCATGGGATCACTAGATTGAGAATGCAAGGACCAAACCCTTAGGATTTTTACCCAGGAAAGGTTGCAGATTGTGCCCTGGCGCAGCACAAAAGAAACTTATGGCGATGTAGAGAAAGGGAAGCGGGGATACAAGGTAGCCTCCATCCAAAATGATGGAGTGCACCTAGCTTGTCAGTTGATAGCAGGTAAGATCGTCAGGAAAAATAGACCAACGTAGGTCACAGGGTTTGTTGTCGACCTCGCAGGAAAATGCGTTCAAGGAATGCAAATGAACTAGGTGAGCTACCTCGTCAACCAGTTGGAGAAAGATTTTTGTGAAGCATAGGATCAAGGCTACAAGTTTCATTTTAGTTGGTTGTTATTCTCGTTGCCTTCATCACTTGGGAGATTTCAAAGGAGCGACCTTCCCTGAAATTGATTTGTTCGAACCATTGGCCACGAAGTTCACTACGCTCTGGTATTCAAGTGACATGGAAAAACAATGGCATTCGAATGCGGTGTTCCACACATATTATTTATAGTTGAAGAGGGCCATCGAATCCTTCCCTCTCATGAAGCCAAATACTCTTCACAAGTTTAGTCCACTTGCAAAGTTTCGCACAAATAGACACATCATTTACATCACGGTGCGGGAGGATGAACACAAGGAAGAGCTCCAGTCCTATTAAAACATCACAGAGGAGGACATGAAAGAAATAACCAAGGAATGGCCTGCATATTTCCTTTTACCAGTCAAATAGACAGAACTCTCCAACCCCAACCTCATCGGAAGTCCTATAGTCACTCGAGAAGAGTATGATGGACCCAGCAGTAGCAAGAATAAGAAGAAGGAATAAGTGCATGAAATGAACAATGCATCGGAGGAAACTGTGCCTGATTCACCAGGAGGAGGAGGAGATGACGAAGTACACCAGGAACAAGATGAAGGGAAAGAAGACAAGAAGGAACAAGGCAAAGTGACACTGCCTAAATATCCCCTTACAGAGGTCGAAATGTCTAAGAAATAGAAGGTTTCCCCGAAGAAGCCTTCAGTGCGGAAGAAGTCAAAGGCCACTAAGCCTCAATTACAGACTATACTCACGGTGGATGATATTTACCTTATCATCGCAATTGTATCAGACACCTCATAGGACATCTTGCAGCGAAACGAAGCCAAAAAGAAGACAATGTATGACAAGATCGAGGCGGAGATGAAAGGGGTACAACAAACCCTCTACTCGAGTCGCGCAATGTCTATAGCGCCATCGTCATCATCAGAAGGTATAGAAGTGGGGGACGAGCCTGCCCAACTATGCAAATTAGTAGATGTGACAGAGGCTCGCGTTCTTCATGTATAGGAAGAGAAATAACAGGCCACATAGGCCTTGAAACAAGCAAAGGAGGAATCCCTAGAGCAACGCCGAATTGCGCAGCAAGAGAAAGATGACCTCCACGCAAAGTTTGTAGAGGATAGAGCATAGATATAGAAGTAAAAACAATATCTTCTCGCAGAGTAGATGGGAGTTGAGTAGGAAGTCACTAGAGCACTTCTCTTTGTGTTGGGCCTAGCACATATGGAAGAAGAGATAGCTAAAACGCAAGTGGGGAAGCTCGTTGAAGCCATTAAACAAATTCAAGAAAGAGTAGCGGAATTGGAACTACAAATAATACCGAGCACTCCGCAGGAAGTGCAGGATCAGATAGAAGAAAATGCCAAGGGCGTAGTATAAAGAATCAGGGTGTTGGCCTTGGAATGTAAACAACTCAGCGACCGAAGTGCACAGACCTATGAGCACCTTGCAAATGACCCGGAGCTAAGAAGATTGGAGGCACAACTCCAAGAGGCAAAGAAACAAGAATCGACAGTGCAAGTGTAGCTGAAGCAGTTATCAGCAGTATAGAAGATGAAAAGGTCACAAGAGGTGCACATAGTTCAACAACAGGTCAATGTAATCCAGGGTAGAGTCATGGAAGTGACCCAGAGACTCCAATCGATGCAAGATGAAGCCTGCAAACTTTTTGAAGAGATCAAAGGAAGAGGTGCACAACTGGAGAAAGTGTTCATCACAATCGAACAACTCTTGGAAGGACCGGTCACTAAGAAGTTCATTCCAGAGTTCGCCGATCAGGAGGCTCTGGCGAAGCAGAAAGTCGAGGTAGCTCGAGCCAAGCTCGAGGCCTTCAAAGAATATTTCCCAGATCAGAATGACACGGGACGAGTCACAAGTGAGGGTTCGAGGCCTATTGGTCCTTGACCAAGTTTTGGATAACCTTGGTCATGTTTGACTAATTTTGGGACTTCGACAAGTTGGTCGAAGATGAAGCGCCCAGGCAAAGCAGATATCGCGGGATCTCACCCCCTTTTGCAGGATTTTTGGGTGTTAGGGTTTATGTAACTGGTATGGGATGTCGGCCCATGGGTTTACCCATGTTTAGGCCCCATTTGTAATGTATGAATAAGTATCTAGGCGATGTAAGTAGGATTCATTCAGTAGTTGGATCTATGTGATCGAATTGGCTTAGTGCATGACTAGTTGGATTTGTGCAAGATTGTGCTGAGAACTTGCAAAGCTAAGTGAAAGTGGTTGTAAGGAAGATATGTGTTGTGCTAAGCTCAGGGAAGGAGGATCTGGGGAGGTGTGCGCAGATCTCCTATTCTATGTGGAGTTGGATTTGTGGATCTATGCATGTAAGAATATTGGAAGAAGATAATAAAGAAGAAGAAGAGTTGGTGGACATAGCCCCATGCTGGGGGTGAACCACGTATATCCTATGTTATGTGATTTTGGTTGTATTATTCTTATATTTTATTAGTTTTGTAACCTTTATGTATGTTAGATGCATCTGATATAGTATCTTAGCGCTTAATGATCTGAATGAGTACTAGATTTGTTTGATGCTATGTGTTGAATGGTTAGATGTGTTAGATATGGGTCAATACTGCGATGTTTTGTAATTGAGGTTTTAACCTGCGATGTGAATAAGAGTACAAACTAATGAAATTTAATTTCTAAGTGCTCTGTTAAGTATTTTGATCACAGATCTGTGTCCCAGCTAGGTTGTAGACATTGTATTCCTACAACCCCCCCTACCTCTACCTTGGGCGAGACTTCATCTGCTTCACAGGTGTTGCCGAAAGGGCCGATAGTTAGGGTTTTATTGGTGCGTTGTTGAAGCGTTGAACCCTGGGTCTACCCCTGTGTGCCAATAGATGGTCACTGGTTTTCTAGGATTTGTGTTTAAAACTAAATAGTCAATTTTGTGTTCACTCTTTATTATTTTTCATTTAAATATCATGAAATATTATGTTAAATTCTCTGCATATGTGGATATTTATTTTCATTCGAGAAAATGCTATTTCGAACATTATGCTAGGATTTGTAAATTTTGTATCATATTGGGAATAGTCAATAGAATACAACATGTTCCTTTATCATAACTTTCTTTCTTTGTGAATGTTTACTTAACAAACCAATCGCATTGTCAGGTTTTGTTTTAATTTTTTCTGATGACAATTTTTGTTGCTCCATTTAATAGGTATAAAAAATGCAGGAGAATTTATCCTTCTCCAAAAAATTTCGAGACTTAAACATCCTTAGAGATCAACAATGGTGATTGAACATTGTCCAGTAGACAACACTTTTCTGCACACTATTCTTTTCCATTTGTGTCATTTACAAAACAAATTTTCCTATTAAGTTAGAACATTGACAATTTCTTTGATTCTGCACTGTCTTTGATCTGTTCAACTCTCTACACATTGTATTTTCTTATATTCAGTTAAAAAGCTAGTTTTTCTTTTTAAGCTCGAAATTTGACAAATCCTCTCTTTTAGTACTCTATTTTATGTCTTTAGTGATCTGCACATTGCCTTTTCTAATCTTTGGGAAAAAAAAAAAACTGTGATACTGATAACCACTTTTTGATATGTTGTTGTCAATTTCAACCCTCTACACAAGGAACATATGTTCTACAGGGAACTCTACCACATCTACTTTCCAAAAATATTAAGTTGTGCACACTTTACATTCTTTCACGCACATCCTAGCCTTCGTGAACTTTACATTGATTCTAGCACATCTTGAACTCGACGCACTTTGTATTTCTTTTGTCGCATCTTCATATTAGCATACTTTTCATAAATTTTTATGCTAGATGTTTTTACTTGTTTTTATATAGTTCTATTGCAAATTCCATGTCTTGTGTGAACTACAACCAGTTTGCTTGTCACACATCCTGAGCTATGTACACTTCATTATGTTGGATTTCATGTGCGAGGCTTCGACAACTTCAAGATTGTGGTATTTCCCCACACACAATCATTTTTCGCAGAAAACAAAGACTTAATCCAAACATTTAGTTATTTTATGATTTATTTTCCAAACTTTTATTCCCCTCTCCATGTTTTGGCATGTTGCTATGAATATATTGTGATCTTAATATAATTTTTCAACTGCATACTCAACCAATTAAATACAAATCAACAAAACATTTCCTTCTTGGTAAGTTAAGAATCCATTACAACTATTTTTCATGTTCTTTCCCTTTGTTTACTTAGTAATTCCTCAATCTTATTTCTTTTTTGATATGTGAAAAGCTAATACCTATTTCTAGATATCTTTATTTCTTTCTTATAGGTCTTCTATTTAATGCTCCATTCTTCTAGTTTAAAAACATGTTTTTCATATGTAACTCAACCAACGTACACTTTATATTGTTTCTCGCACATCCTATCATCCACACACTTTACATTGCTTCCAACAAATCTTGATATCAACACACTTTACATTGCTTTCGACACATCCTCACCTTTGCATACTCTTTACTAAGTTTTACTCTACATGTTTTTTTCTTCTTTTTTTTCACATAGTCCAATGTTAAATCTAATCTTCTATGTGGAAAATTGTATATCCTTTGTTTCTTGCACATCCTAGCCTCCTCACACTTTTCACTGACTTTTATGTGTGAAGCTTGCACAATTTCACTATTGTCCTTTATCTCCTCACRCATTTACTTCCRCACAATACAAAGACKCAACCCAAAGATTTTAGTTATTCTATCATTTCTTTTGGAAGTTATTATTCCCCATGGTGTTGTTATGGCATCTTGCAAAAATACAAGGCATCAAMATTTTCCCATATTAAACTYTGTAACCTATATTTCTTACTTGTTYCAATTTTTTTTATTGCTACTTCATCTAGACTTCTAGGATAAATACAACAAAAAATGTAAAATGTTTCATTATAAACTTAGAGAGAGAGAGAGAGAGAGAACCCTATTATCTTGTAAAATAAATTTGAAAACTAAACATTTCAAATATAAGTATATAACACATTTTAATTTAGTAGACAATATATGTAAATATAAACTTGTTCAACATTGCATAAATGTAGTCCACATAATTCTACCCGCCTTGTTTCATGCAATTCTAACACAAATACTTTTCATTTGTTCCTACCCATCCCAACATTCAAACATTTTACACTGCTTCTTGTATATGCTAACATACCCATTGAACACTTCATTTATTTACAATGTTTGTGGCATATGCTAATCCCCCATTCAACATTTCACTTATTTACTTACTAAGTTTTACTCCTCATTGGACATTTACTATTTAATTACTAAGTTTTACAGGACATTACAAATTTACTAAGCTTTACTTCATATTGAACAATTAACTTTCTTGTATACTTTTACAAAAGTTTATCCTAAATGTTTTTAGTCCAAATAGTTTACATTGTTTCTAGCATATGCTAAACTCCCCATTGAAAATTTCATTTATTTTCTTCCCCCATATTCTAACCTCCCCATTGAAAAATTCACTTATTTACTAAGTTTTACCGCCCATTCAATACTTTACATTTTTTTTAGGCCATAGGACTAGAGCTAGGGTTTAACAGTCTAGGCCACAACAGAGAACAACATGAGAAGTAAGGGGGTGGGGCAAGGGAACCCCCTCATACAAACAAGTAGTGGTGGACATAGGAAAAGGGACAAGTAGCAGAGTTTTCAAGGCACCAGTGATAGAAGCCTCGGGATCAGACCCAAGGAAGCATCAAGAGAGAAGTCGGGACAAAAATGAGACCAGGGAGGAAGTCGCTAAGGAAACCCAGATAGATGTGAAAGAGACCGCGAAGGCTAATGGAACAGAGGGGCACAACCCATGCAAGCCCAAAACAACAATGATACCCAAGGTGGTACTGGAGGACCCACAAACGTAACTCTACAGGGACCAAATGAAGACGCATGCGCTCATATGCAAATTAATGGGGTTATGGCCCACAAAACGAACTTTGCGCAACTGGATTAAATATCACTGGAATCCAAATGGAGAAGTGGATCTCCACCTCGGATCAAAGGGTTTCTTCACTATAGTCTTTATAAACCTGGAGGACAAGGAAAGAGTCTTCGAGGGAGGTCCATACTTCCACGCCTCAATGAGACTCTACATGCAACCCTGGAAAGAAAAATTATTCCCGGAGAAAGAAAATTTCAAAAAGGTACTAGTCTGGCTGAGATTTTATTCCCTACCCCTAGACTATTGGTTGCCCTCTACCTTTGAAGCAATAGGAAACAAACTAGGGAAATATTTGAATACCTCAGAAGCCACCCTAAAAGGAAGATACACACCATATGCAATAATTTGCATAGAGATGGATATTTTGGGAGCACTCCCAGAAGCCATAAGTCTGGAATTCAGGGATGAGGAATGGATCCAAAACATAGATTACGAATAGATCCCCTTTAGATGCAGAATATTCCATGAACATGGACACTTGATCAGAGAGTTCCCTCTAAACAAAAAGCAGGAAGCGGAAAATCCCAAATCACATCAAGACGAGGAAGGGTTTATAACCCCGAACCCCATGAACAGAGCTAATAAAAAGAAAAATAAAACCTCGGCAGGAAATACCCACAAGACCTGGAATACAACAGAAGGACAGGACCAAACAAACAAAGGGACAACAAAAGACAAGGACTCGACAAAAGTTCTTGAAGTCAAAGACCAAGCAACAAAAGAGCCCACCCAACAACCAAACAATCCAACTTTTCAGGGGAGTTGCACAACCCCGATGGATGGAGAAACAAAAGACGACAACACTGCCATGCAAGACGTAGAGGGGGATGTAGAAATGGCCCTGTGTGAAGTAGGTACAGAGGACCCCGATCTCAGAGACTTGGTGGAAAGGGAAGCCATAGACCTTCCGAACATTTTAGAACAATGGAAAAGGGAGGGAGTCGACAACGTACCAACAAAGAAACTTGACCACATCCAATACCTATTCCTCCTACGGGAGGAAGCCAAAGCTAGAGGAAAAAAATGCACACACGGGGAGATAGGACACCTAGGAGTGAAAGTCGGTGAGGAAAAATCGCAACTATCACCCAAATAGATGAGGAGGAAAAAAGGTAGGAAATCAAAAAGCGTAGCACTACAGGAGCTAGGAGCGCTACTGATCAACTTCGGTAAGATCAAGAAACTCTTTCCCCAATATCCCCCACATGTTTAAATGAAGGTCATAACTTGGAATATAAGAGGCCTAAACAGCCCAAGAAAACAAAGAATCCTTAGAAATAAACTAAAGCAGGAGCAACCAGATCTTTGTTTTATTCAAGAGACGAAATGTACTACAGACAGAAAGGAGGCAATCAGTAAACAACACTAGCGCAAGTACAAGATGGTATCCAACGAAGACCACCAAAGGTCAAGCGGTATACTAATGTTGTGGAACCCACAAATCCTAAATTTAATAGCAGTCGAAGCAACCAGGTACACCCTAATGGTGCGCATGAAATCATAGGAAACATAGAGGATATTCTCTGAAAAAATGTGTATGGACCCCATGGGCAAGAGGAAAAGAAAGGAATGATCTAAGACCTAGAAGATATAAAAGGTCGAGCCACCAACCTCCACTAGATCCTGGCAAGGGACTTCAACATTATTACCTCCCTTGCAGAAAAAAGGGTGGTATGAGAAGACTGGATCGAGAGGCGGGGGAGTTTTCAATTTTTTTAGACAAAGCGAAGATGGTAGATCTCCAAACTAAAAATGGCCAGTTCACTTGGAGCAACAAATGGATGAACCAGTTTCAGGTAGCTACAAGACTTGACTGATTCCTTATATTGGATTCAATCATATTGCAGGGGCTAACCTTAGATTGCAACTTCCTACCCTGGGCTGGTTCTGATCACTGGCCAGTGCAACTAGAAGTTGGCTTCCAAACAAAACCTAAGAACATACCCTTCAGATTCGAGAAATTTTGGCTTGATCACTCGACTTTCAAGGAAAAAATCAAATAGTGGTGGCGGGAGGAGCAACTGGAGCAAGAGACTAGGATGTTCAAACTACACAAGAAACTTAAATACATCAAAAATAAACTCAAGGAATGGAACAGGGAGATCTTCGGGAATATAAACACAGATAAAAATGACATCGAAGAAAAAATGAAACAACTCCAAGAAACTTGCATGCGGGAAGGCTATATGGAGGACCGGAAAAGGGAAGATCTCAAAATGACCCAAGAGTGGGAGGCGTGATGCCAACAGCCGGACCCCCCCCCTACCGCTAAAAGCAGAACAGCAAGGGGGCTCTGGAATGGAACCTCAGTCATAGATCTGGACGGGTGGACTCTGGCCATCCAGATCCACTCGCCGCTTATCCTAAAGCATATTCACGTCCTGGATTAAGTTAACGTCTTGTTTTCCACATCTAACGGTCATTACAAACCCTGAGATCCTCCGAAAGAATCTCTTACGCTCATCGGGTTTTGACACTCGCGATGTCCCAACAATTTGGTTCACCGATCCCCAAATCTCGATACACTCTTCTGCTGCCTTAGCCTCCCGGGTTAAGTCTTTAATTCACGTNTTCCAATGTCTAAATGAAATGTCCCCAGGACTCGCAATTCCTCGAATCCCGACGCGCCCTTTACGCGTTAGCTCTCCTAGCTAGGCTCCTAGCTCACATGACCACGATCCCCGTGACCACAGTCTTATCCCTCGTCGGGGCTACGGGGATTTCAATACCACAATACATACGTCCACGGGATTCCCAACTCCTTGAATCCCGATTCTCCGCTGCACTAACAGCTGGCCTCCACTGTGGCCCTTCCCTCAGCCCTGATGTGCTGACAACTATTCCCCACTGATCGGGGTTTCACGTTTCGCCGTTCCAAAGTGCACAGATAACTTGTCACTGGGATCTCCGATATCTCGATGAACCAAACTCCGATGGACGGCCTCCTCATCGGGACTTTCCCCGATGGCCTGGATCTCTACCACGCGTCCCCACAAATGGACGGTCCTGATCCAATCTCGCACTTTCGCGACTTCTGGTGTTCTGGAAGTCTTGCCTTCCAAATCTCCAATATGTCGATGGGCTCCTGATGGTTGCCACCTGTCCCCATTAGATGGATGGCTCTGATTGTATCGGGGGTTTTCACTATGGATTTTCCCGATTTGCCGACTCTCTTTAGATCTCCGCCATGTATCCCACCCTAATAGACGGTCCAGATCTGATCACGCTATTTCGAAACTTATAGCGTCCTTATTCCCTTGACCTCAGAATCTCCGATAAGTCGAATGTTGGATTCTCGATGGTAGCCCTCGGGCAGTTCCTGTCTGATCCGACGGCTGACAGGAAATTGGACAAAGATCTAACGGTCTTGATCCGTTCCTCCTGCGCACATTCCAGAGACTAAACTCCGAGCGTCTTAACCCTATCCAACGGCCGACGAGAATTCTGAATGAGATCCAACGGCTGTTGATCTCACCTGGTGCCTTCTTCCACTACTTCGTGGGTGTGGAAAGATCAATGGTCCAAATGTTCTCCTGGGTCTTGAAATCTACGATCCTGATTTCCTCGTGGTTCACGAAGATAGGGAGAAGAAGGGCAAGGTATGTAATGCCCTCGTGATTTCCGTCAATCTAACGGTCGTGAATGTCTATGGGTCACCCGATCAGATCTCATTCGTCGATTTATTACATATCCCTACACCGCTACCTTGGAACCTTAAGAGAGTCATTCCTCCCCGTACAGGATTAATAAGACTTGCGCGTCCAAGTCCTCTTTCTGGATTCTTGGTGAACCTTCCTAAGGTGGAAATATTTGTGAAGAGATCTATACCGGGCATTTCCGGAGGTAGACACGGGTAAACAGCTTCTCGAGAATGGGCTGGAAGCCTAACTTAGTTCGACTCAAGCCTAATTAAATTCATTTATCAACATAAGCCCTGCGTGGTCTTTCTGTTGTAAGCATATATCTAACATTACTTATCAAACACTGCATAAACATTCTTACACAAAAATCATTCACAATTTCACAGTTCTATGAGCATATACATATATATATTAGCATATGAATTTCCAAGATGCAATATGAACAAAACACTTATCAAAAATAACTTCAGAAGTGGGTGCAACTACTAAGAGGGGTGCTCGTTTCCACCCAACCGTAGGCGTAGCGACTCCCGACGGATTTACCACTAGCCACCCCCGAGATGAGACAATGATGTTGTTGAGACTGCGTCTCTCTGTCTGCGAGTGACCAGGAGAGAAGGTTGCAATCCCACCTCTCTGCTATCACTCACTCTGCGTAAAAACTGCCAGAGTTCCCCTCGCGTCTGCCCCTTTCAATCGCTTTTTCCATACGCCTTATCCTCTCGCGAGGTTGCGTGTGGCACGATTACCCTCGCGCCGATCAGGCCTGACGGCTCTACGAATGGGCGGTTCATCATCCCATCCCTCATCAAGCCACCCGCCTACCAGCCTGCGAGACATTAAATTTGGGGGGGCCAACAAGCCGCTTTTGGTTCTCCGGGCCAGTGAAGTCCAAATACGGTATTAAGTCAGGGTGGAAGTTAATGCCACCTTTTCAGGTGCCTTCCACCGTCATCGTGGTCTCTTTTCTGCACATCCCCTCTCAGCAGTCCTTGATCCAGGTGGATATCGGTGGCCACCCACCTTTTCCGACT
>SNQJ01S0049221.1:67185-100787 GCA_010110895.2 Picea sitchensis | reverse complement strand
TTGAACATGTTATAAGATAGTTTCCATAGTTCATTTATGTTGCAAGTAATTTGTTTGATGGCTTTGCAGAGCCAAAAGTTAATACAACATCGATCCCAAGATTTTAAAATAAACAATTTATATTGTTATTCCCTAGTTAATTAACTTGTATACAACCACCAACCAAATAGAATTGAAAACAAATAACAACTCTAATAACTTTTCTTGGTCCACATTACTATGGATCCTAAATTTACATACACATGAAATCAATTAGAATGCAACTTCTTCTCTCTTGGGAGGGTTTCCAATAGAAAGTGTCCTTTGGATGTTATTTGAAGTATTTAAATTACATAATTGTCACAACATGATGTGGTGGGTTGTATGAATTCTCTGGACAAGTGTTGAAAATAGACCAAGTCTTTCTTGTGCAGGCATCATATCCGTGTGAAATGAGGAAGTACAAAATATATGTCTTTGGCCAATCATTTTATTCTATTGTTCCAATGCATTTTAAACCCTTGAACATGTGATACGATAGTTTCCATAGTTCATTTTTGTTCTAGGAAATATAGACACCATAGTTCATTTATGTTCTAAGTAATCTATCTATTCTCTTTGTAGAGAAAAAAGTTAATATAGTAGAGGTGTGAAGGTTTCAAAAAAAATAAATTATATTGTTATTCTTCATTTCAATAAATTGTATGCAACTACCAATCGAATAGAACTAAAAAGAGTTAGTAACTATAACATTTTTTTCTTAGTGTGCATTCCTATGAATCCTAAATTTACATACACAGTAAATGAATTAAAATGGAAGTTCTTCTCTATTGGGTAGGTTGAAAATATAAAGTGTTTTTCGGAAACTATTTGAATTATTGGAAGTACATAAGTGTGCAAGCACAACATAGTGAGTTGTATGGATTATACAGATAGGTGTTGAAAACAGACTATGTATTGGCTATGTGTGTTATACTCCATTTTATCACACCTAGCTAAGTTTCTCATTTCAATTTGCTAAGTGTTGTACTAATGACAACTCACCCAAAGTGTTGCGGTTGTAATGGAACAATGTCATGGCACAAGTGTTGCACTTTCCTAAGTATTCTGACCTTGTTACCATGTAAAAATCACATGTCATGATCCCTTTCGAAGTTGGAGGAAGAAAAACATCATTTGAGGGTCGAAATCTCACTTTCCCCCTTGTTTTTATAGACCTATTTGATCATGGTCTCCCCCTTCCCCACTCCGGGGGGGGAATCCATACTCTTGTTCCAGTATTAAAGGGGCATCCTGGACGCCCTATACACCTCTCTGGGGGAACGACCATGCATATTTGGTCAAATCCCATGAATCTAGAGGCATATCTCAAGAAGGATATGGGTGTATTACATTGTTTTTATCAATATTTGTCCAACTTCCTTCCATTCCATGATAAAAAATATAAAACTAAATATCTACTCAATCCATTAAAATACTCAACTATCTCCTCCATTTAGACCTGCTAGTTGGATCCCTTGAATTTTATATAACCAAGGCCATCCATGGCTTGGGGGACAGGAACCAGACAGAGCATCAAACTTATGATCTTATGAGAAATTAGGACAAGGATGTTAAGAGAGTTAATTTGTTGATCTTGGGAGAAGGTCTTGAAAGTGTGATCAAGGGTTGAAGAAGGGAGCTTGGAGGAATGCAGTTGCACCCAATGGTTGTAAGTTTTTCATACTCTTATTGATAATATAACTTGCCCTATTTCCCTAAAATCATAGTGTTCTCATCTTGATTATGTTTACTTATCTTTAAGTTAGCATAAGTAGAGTTACTGTTATTTATTGATTGATAGTAGTAGGGTATTTTTTGTTTGTTCTTTGTGAATCATATTCACTGAGAATCTCAACTACTGGAGCAACGAGGACAAAATTCAGAAATAAGGTACATAATCATTATTTCATTCTCTAATTTAAACTCTTTTACAATAATATAGAATAGATGGTGATGAGAATGTTAGGATGCATTTGTTGTTAATTGTCTAGTTGAAGGAAACCCAACTAGGGGAACTCAACCTGTCCGTAGGGGGAGAATTCTCACCAAAGTAAATCGGAAAATACATTGGGGAAATCATCTAGTTATTCTAAGGTTTCTATCTCTTTGCATCCTTTGAATTGGTCTACACATTGATTATTTTCCTTTGGCACCCTTATGTTGATCAAAACCCTAACGTTTTCTGAGAAAGTTTGTCAAATTTAATTCTATGGGACCTCACGAGAGCATCCATTACCCCTTGGTATCCCCCTGTCTAACTACCACAAAGCATCATGGTCACCTCTTTATAGATCATCAGGCTGCAGCCATCACCCCTTGGACGCCCTGTCTGCCTTTCAAGGGGAGCGTCCTCCTATAGCAGACTAGTTTCTGAACCCTTTTTTTTTTCTTTTTCTCATATTTTACTCAGTTTTTTTGTGACTATTTGAGGTTCTTCCTTGAGTCTCTATGATAATTTCCAAATGGTTAGATGAGTGTAATCGTCTCTTATTCAGATTTTTTGGTTTCTTTATTTTTCATCTCAATTTTCTTTTTCATCCTTGCTTAGGAGTTATTTTATCCCTTAGCTTTATTTGTATGCTTGTGCATGGTTTGTCTCATTTGTCTGATTCTTGATCAAATGAGTTTCATTCTCAAGTTGTCTTATCATTTTAATCTTTTGAAACTTCCTTGTGCTTTAGTTTCAAGTTTGATTTGATATTTCTTGTTTTAAGGGTATCTTCATACTTGATTCATTATTGGGTTGATTCCTTTCCTTTCTTCATTTCTTTTCCTTGGAGGCTTGTTTTTGAGTCATTTAATCTTTCCTTTTGGGTTTAAAGTAGAAAAATAAATTGTCATTTTCTCAAGTTGTTTAATAACTCTGGAAAAGAAAAAAGTATAAAACACCATAGTCCAGTCTTTTTGCAAGTAATTCTGGTGCATTTGAGAAGTAGTACCTTGAGCCACTTTTTAGGATTTGGGACGTGTTTTTGGTTGTTGTATTTCATTGGGATTTGGGTAGATTAATTTTTGAAAGAAAAGAACAACTTTCATCCCTCTCGTATATAGGGTTCATTAAACAAAAAAAATTGCATTCCATCTTGTTTTGTTCTTTTTGGATTCAAGGTCATCACACCATCAGTTTCACTTCCATCTCCTTGATTAAAAAATGACCATAAAATGAACAAACGCTTAATCTAAAATGAACTGGACTTCTTCCTTTCTAGAAAATGATCACAAGTCTAGGTTTTTATGGCCTTGGTTGTAGGGTGGAGAGTAAATCCTCCAAGGCCACCTACATGAGACTCTAGAACACTAGCGAGAGTAAGAAATCCAAGTAGTAGAAATTGGTGATAGTTGGGAGACCTCCTATAGCAAGGGATTTAATCACGAGGTCAAATGAAAGCAACATCTTGATATCTCCCCTCATCTGTTTTCCTAGTGGAATTTTAGTAAGTATGGAGCCTTGAAGAGTGGAAAGTCCATTTGATAAAGTCTTGACCGTCGACTATTACCTACCCATTCGTCAGTTATGAAATTGGTATCCATAGTTTCTTTTCCTAGGTCTCTACACAGGTGACTGCAAGGGGGGAATCTTCTTCAAAAGGTTCCTTGTGGTACCTGAGGCATACCTTGTATCACACTTTCAGTTCCCTTGGAGGCTGACTCTATGAAAGCAAGGTTACTTGCACTGGGTAGGGCTGCAAGTGGAGTTTGGGGTAACTGTTTCTCATATCTTCGTTGACATCCCCATATCCCATCTTTGGAAGATCCCTACTCCTTTTGTTTGTTTTCTCTTATATTTTAGGGGCTTTAGTAGTGTGTGTTGTTTTATTTAGGATACTTTTGGGTGATTCTAAGTCTATGGCATCAATTCTGGGATCTACCAACCAAGGGACCCCTTTTCCCGAGGAACCTTTTGTTCTTCCTTCTTTTGGGAATGTTGGCACGCCTTATATTGCTACTTTGACTTTACCTAGTCTCACTATAGGCTTACTTGTATGGTTGTTATCCACTCCATTTTTTCTCAATGTACCCATTGTGTCGAATGTAACTCCCCCATTCGAATAGGTCAACCTCATGTTGACCCTTTTCCTTATTCCTCTGTTGCATATTCTTCATTTTCTTCGTCCTTCCCTGGTGAAAGCCTTGTTTCCACTAACCAGAAGGTTAAGAAGAAGAAGAAGAAGAATAAAAACAAGTAAGGGGCCAAACAACCACGTACCGTTGGGACTATTGACACCATCAATACATCCACCTCTACGCTTCATAAGCCCAAATTCCCTTGCATGATTTGCAAGGGTGACCACCTTCTTCGAGATTGAGTTGGAATCCTAAAGGTTCTAGGAGTGTGGTCCTTGGGTTCCCTTCAGTCTGTTTCGTCAGCCTATGGTCATCATGTTGGTGATAGTAATGTTGGGGAGAAGAAAAGTGGATTCAATATTCCTTGTAGTTTATGTCAAGGTGATCATCAAAATCACCTTTTCCCTCATATGGATGAAGCCTCCAAATTTTTAGAAGACATTGTTGTTTCTTATAAACCTCTTCTACCTCATTACTGTAAGATTTCTCCCAACCCTACATTATTTGATCAAGTGGTTGATATGACTTCGTCATCGGTCGATCCCACTCCTTATTTAGAGAGTGAAACCAAAGTGGTCAATATGACTCTGTCATCGGTCGATCCCACTCCTCCTTTGAAGAGTGAAACCAAACTGGTTGATTCGACTTCATCATCGGTCGACCCCACTCCTCCTTTGAAGAGTGAAACCAAAGTGGTTGATCTGAATCCATCATCAATCGATCCCACTCCCTGTTTAGTGAGTGAAGTCAACATGGTCAATATGACCCCATCATCATTCGATCCCACTCTCCCATTAAAGAGTGAAACTGATACTTCTCATTTATTTCTTGTTGACACAAATCCTCATGTGCTAGGGGGAATTTATCCTACTCCCATGGAACCCCCTCCAAGTAATCAATTCATTCTTTTCAATTGGAATGTGATAAATAGACCTCATTTTCCTTCCTACATACCTTTCCAGATCATTATTCATGTTTGTGGTAGGGACTTCCCTCAAACTATTGTCAACGAGGATGCATCCATTAGTATCTTATCCTCCATTGCTTGGAAAGATTTAGTTTCTTCTCCGCTTGCACCAGTGACTCAGAATTTGTTGGTTTTTAACAGAAGGGCTAGTCAACCTTTAGGAATCCTTCCTCAGTTTCATGTTACCTTGGGAGGGAAAATTTCCTTTATTGATGTGATGGAAGTCCATGACCCCTTGGATTTTAATTTTCTCTTCGAGCGAGACTATGTTTATGATATGAAGGATGTTGTGTCCACCGTTTTTCACATGATGTGTTTCCCTCACAATGGAAACATGGTGACCATATACCATATTTCATTCATTGGCCCTCATATGACGGA
This sequence comes from Picea sitchensis, assembly GCA_010110895.2. Classification (NCBI taxonomy): domain Eukaryota; kingdom Viridiplantae; phylum Streptophyta; class Pinopsida; order Pinales; family Pinaceae; genus Picea; species Picea sitchensis. Next base: position 95,353 of record SNQJ01S0049221.1, on the reverse strand, counting down.
TAACCATCTGACTTCCCTAAATGGTCCTTATATGCAAGTGGTGTCGTCCCTACCATAGGTCAATTATGTGGCAACTTGTCCCATGCATTCAACTCTGAACGAGAAGGAATATCTCCCTTCTGTAGATTTAGATACTGTATTTGACATGGTGATCTCTTCAATAGGGATATTAGAACTTGATCTCCTTACCCCTATCGTGACCCTCGACATGTATTCCTTCCAGAGTGTATTTTTTCCATATATCGAAGATATATTTGAAGCCATGATCGAGGATTGTCCCTTGACATGTATTCCTTCTAGAGAATTGTCCTCTTGGAAGCCATTATCAAGTAGAGGTATGTGATCATAGTTCTTTTCATGTGTCAAGATCATTAAAAAATGAAATATATGACCGTGAGCATAGTTCTTTTCCTATGTCAAGCTCATTAAAAAATGAAACATAGATCTGGGAATTGAACCCATAGGTTATGAACATAGTTCTATTCATGTGTCAATCTCGTTAAAAAATGAAACTACCACATCTCCCATTAAGTCAAGTCTTTCATTAGATCTCGTACCTAAAACTTCATTTCACCCTCCTTGGACAATTAATATTTTTTCTTCCTCCCCCTCTGGTGAACATTTTCATTTTAGTAGCCAGGAGTTATATTGAATATATAAATTGGAAACAGAATAAGATTCGATGGATGAAATGAATCTTGGGGGGCATGTATCCATCCCCTAGGTGTCATGTTGGAGTTAAGCCCCAAGCTTCTTAAGATTAGTCTTTGTCTTTGTTCATTCTTGTTCTCATAAATACATGAGAATAATTTAGTGAGCTCATTCTTTGTTCTTTCTCATGCTCATTCATACATGATAATAGGTTACCAAGTATATTTTTATCTCTTTTTCAGGCTCATAAAATATATACAAAAAAGGAACTCTTTGGAGTCTCCTTTAAGTTATTTCCATACTCTCTAAACATGAAAATATTTTATAGTGAGCTTGTTTCCTTTCACACTCATTAAATGGTTAGAAAGGGTGTCTTCGAGTGATAGTTTACCCATTTTTTGGCCTCGTTAGACTAATTATGAAAAATGAATACTCTAGTCAATCATGATTAGAAGAGTTCTCCTAGGTATCGTTTTATACGTTTTTTGACCCTGGGGACTAACTTTGTGAAAATTTCCATTGTCGAGTCTTCTTTATCGAATATTTTCAGACTCTCTAAATATGAAAAGATCGTCAAGTTTTCCTTCCTTGGACTCATAAAATATAAACAAGGAAGGACCCATCTCAGATGAATCCCTTCCTTCTTCACATTCATTTAACATGTGAATATGGGATTAATCGAAGATGAGTTAACCGAGAATTTTTTATCCTCTTCAAGCTCGCTAAAAAACAAAGAGGTACCGTCCTATATGGGTGGGGGAGAATTTTGAGAAGTGGGTCAAGCATTTTATCATTATGGTAGCTTGATGTCTCCCTTGGACATGGAACTTGTTTGAATATCGTATGTCATCATACTCTTTTGAATCCTTCAGAAGAGAACCCTTGGATCTCGTCTCATTCTGTTGGAAAATGTTTAACAGGCAACGTATTCTTGTCATTGATGGAAAGTAAAGCAACGAAGATGGCATGAGTACAGGAAGTATGTAACATACCAGCATTATGGGAAGACGCTGCATAGAAAATTCGAATAAGCTCAGAAGAGATCGTGCAGAGAATTGTTGGGAGTAAGCTTGTCATTGATGGCAAGAACAACGATGGAAAATATTAGCGATGGAAAAGAACAGCGATGGAAAGAATAGCGAAATCGCGAAGTGACAAAATCGCAAGGTGGACAAATTCGCGATATGCGAAATCATGAAACTATCTTAGCCATCAGATCGAGGTTTGATCTGGACCGTTGATCCGACTCCATCTCGGAGTCTTGGCTATCATGACTTGGAGTGATGAGAATATCCATCTAAGGATCAGCGATATGCGAGATCACGAAAAGATCAGGACCGTCAGATCACCAAGAACGAGGACCGTTGATCTGAGCTCCATCTTGGAGTCTCGGCTATCGTGACTTGGAGTGATGAGACCTTTCATCACAGGAATTGCGAAATGCGAAATCATGACAAGATCTTGACCATTGATCAAGAGGACGCGTGGTGAAAGATCAGAGCATCACAAAGACTCCATTTCAGAGTATCGCCTATAGAAACTTGGACTGACAAGAACCTCCATCGAAGAACTCGCGAGATGCGAAATCATGATTTAATCGAAACTGTCAGATCAAGGTGTGATCTAGACCGTCGATCCAACTTTATTTCGGAATATTGCCTATCGCAAGTCGGAGTGACAAGAAACTTCATAGAAGAACTCGCGAGATATGAAATCACGATTTAATCGCAGCCGTGAGATCAAGGTGTGATCTAGACCATCGATCCAACTCTATTTCGGAGATTGCGACTTGGAGAGTCGAGATGCCTCATCTCCAGATTCACAAAACATGAATTCACGAAAATCACTTTATGCATAAGTGCTTGGTCATAGCCATGGTCATATAAAGGTAGGAGCCAGCGCAGAAAAACTCCATTTCGGAGTTTCGGAAATCGTGACATGGAGACTCAAGATGTCTCATCGCAGAATCTCCGAAATGCGAAAGTGCGAAATGGGTAAATAACGCAAGAACTCATCAGAGATAATCCAAAGATGGAGGTGAACATAAGCACGATCGAAGGGCTAATATTGATCCTCACAGTGTAACTGCTAGAAACCATTGATGGTTTCTACCAGAGGATGCGAAGAGACTTCTGTGTGATTTCCAGAGGAGCTAAAGAGTTACATGGAATCTGCCAGTGGAATGAAGACGATTTGTGGAGGAAATTGACAGTTGGATGAGGGTTGGAGCTCATAACTGAAACAGAAAGGATGAGCTCGACTGTAACAGAGAAGACGAAGAGTCTCAACTGCAAGAGAGAAAAGGGAATATCTGCATAACACCTAGTGATGATAGACACAGGGGTTGAACTGCCAGAGAAGCTGAAGAGTCACGATGATGATCACACAGAGCACTCGAGAAGTGGAGGAATTTGGCACGGAGTGAGCATGCAAAGGCATTGCGAATATTGCATGCACAAAGACAATAGAGACTATAAGAATGTAGATCAAAGAAGAGATAAGGTTTGTCACTATGAAGTATAATTCAGGGGTGTGCAAGGAGGCAGAGTGCAGGAGCAGAAATGCACAGTCGAGGGATGGTGCATTGAAGGGATATGGCGCATAGAGCATAAAAGGAAGAAGAACAAAAAGTTATAGGGGTGTACAGAAGACACTGATGCAGACAGGGCAGAGCAGTGTAACAGAACAACGACAAGGCTGGTAAGCCATTGAATAACTTTATATCTCTATAATAAGTTTTAGTAACAAAGAATTTATAATTCAGGGTGGTTGGGAGGTGCTAGGGAGGACTGTTGTCCTCAGAGGTTCAAGTGGGTGCTTGAACACAGGGAGTTGGTGCTTCCTTCTGAGGATCAAGTTGTCCCCAGAGGTTCAAGTGGGTGCTTTGACACAGGTGGAGCGCAGCCTTCTGGTTGGTGCTAGAGAACCAAGGAGTTGGTGCTTCCCTTCTAGTTGGTGCTAGAGAATCCAGGAGTTGGTGCTTCCTTCTAGTGGTGCTAGAGAAAAACATAGAGTTGGTGCTCTCAAAGAAGTTGCGTACTGAAAATAGAGGTTGTAGCCTCACAATGAGTTGGTGCTCATATGTATGATAATGTAAAGAATGTAGATGTAATACTTATCATATAAAGAAAAAGAGGTTTTACCCTCCATGGGTTTCCTCAGAAAATATGTCTTTGTGTTTCATATATGTGACCCATGTTGAATGTGCCTTGTTTATTTCCCCTGCATTATTGTATCATCATTGAGTGCCTTGTAAAGATTTTGTAAAAGAAGCATAATTGTTTAAAGTAACAATTCGACTCACCCCCTCCTCATTGTCTAACACGCTCCATGTCACATACTCTTTCAACTCCTTCAAAGAGATCCATCGATTGTCTTCACATCATCATACTTTTTTTTCATGCTTTGTTGAGTCAATGTTGCCAAGTCATTCATGGTGTTTCCATATGTTCAAGGGAACTCAACCTCCTCATTTTCACCCCTGTGCAGTTCACCATCATTTTATCCATCACTATTCATTACTATCCTAGATTTGTTTCCCTTGTCGATGATGGGGATACATCATGGCCCTCCTTCGACGAGTATTTTCATGTTGACTTCAACAAATTATCCAAGAAATATAATTTCTAGAAAACCAATCGTAATCCTGTGGAATCTGCAGATGCCTCAATGGAAAGCCTCCTCACTTTAGACACTAGATTTACACTGGACTCATGGATCGAATGATTTGAATTGACTTCAAATCATATATTCATTATTCCTGAATACCTTCGTTACCTTGGGGAATCATTGTCATCATTGGTGATTTCCTCACACTCCATTTTACATCATTGATCTGTAATAAAGAGGTTTCTACCATGTTCAACGCCAAGACACTCATATTCACATGGCTATATTCGTGCCATATCGGGATCGAGGATTGAATAATTCAGGGACTATCCAAGAAACAATCATTTTTGTTACTCCTTCCTTCCTCGTGATGCATGGAGACATGAAGTTGTGATATATATTGTGGCATAGATCCACATTGTATTGGTCTCTGGCTATGTTTTTATCATGTTGTAGATCCACTATGTACAATCTCATGGATACATTATGATCAAGTCATAGAAATATGTCTGCACTGAGAATGGTAGCTATATCCTTAGTCAAGACTTCTGCTGATCCTAAGAATCAGACAGATCACAGTCATGAATTGATACATATTATTCTAAGTATGGGTATGCATACCTCGGGATGTTATATGTATATTGATCTGTTTTTTTTCTTTTTCCTTTCCTACAGGTCTTCCATCTTTGATCACACCCACTTTTAAAAGTGTACATCTCTTTTTCTTCTAACCTCGTTGCATTCTAGTAGTAATGGGACACCTAACCTAAGTGTCATGGTTTCAGTGGAACAATGTCATGGCACAAGTATCATAGTTTCCTAAGTATTTTGGACCTTTTTACCATGTAAAAATCACATGTTATGATCCCTTTGTGAATTTGAGGAAGAAAAACATCATTTTGAGGTGGGTCAAAATATCACTTTCCCTCTCTCTTTCTAGGCCTATTTCCTTGACATGGTCACTCTTCCCACTTTGGGGGGGAATCCATAATCATGTTCTAATGTTAAGGGGGTGTCCTGAATGCCTTGTACACCTATATGGGGGAAAAGCCATGCATATTTGGTCAAATCCCATGAATCTAGGGACATCTCTTGAGAAGGATCTGGGTGGATTACATTGTTTTTATCAATATTTTTTCGACTTCCTTCCATTCCATAATAAGGAAGATCCATGATAAAAAAGATAAAACTAAATCTCTACTCAATCCACACAAAATCCTCAACCATATCCCCCATTTAGACCTGTTGGTTGATCCCTTGAATGTTATATAAACTGTAGCCACTAATGGCTTCGGGGAGAGGAACCGTAATTATATAATAAGTTTCTCATCTTATGAGAAACTTAGGAGAAGGATGTTAATAGATTTAATTTGTTGATCTTGGGAGAATGTCTTGAAAGTGTGATCAAGGGCTAAAGAAGGGAGCTTGGAGGACTGTGATCCCACCTAATGGTTGTAAGTGTTTCATGCTCTTATTAATAATATAACTTTCCCTATTTCTCTAAAATAATCTTGTTCTCATCTTGATTATGTTTACTTATGTTTAAGTTATGATAAGTAGAGTTACTATTATCTATTGATTGATAGTAGTAGGGGATGTTTTGTTTGTTGTTTTTGAATCATCTTCATTGAGGAGCTTTGGATTGGATCTCAACTACTTATAACGAGACAAACTTCATAAATAAGGTACACAATCCTTATTTCATTCTCTCCTTTAAACTATTTTATAAGAATATAGAATAGATGGTGATGAGAATGTTAGGATGCATTTGTTGTTAACTGTCAATTTGAAGGAAATCCAACTAGGGGAACTCAACCTATCTATTGAGGGTGAATTATCACCACAATGTGGGTGTCATACTTGTGTGAAATATGGAAGTGTAGAAGATATGGCTATGATCTACGCAAAAATGCACATATGTAGATATCTTCATATACATTTTAAACCCTTGAACACATGATAATATAACTACCATATTTCATTTGGGGTCTAGGTAAGATAATTTCCATAGTTCACTTATGATCCAGGTAATCTGTCTAATAGCTTTTCAAAGAAAAAATTGAATACAATATGGGTGCCAGGAATTCAAAATAAACAATTTATATTGCTATGTCCTAGTTCAATAACTTGTATGTAACCAACAACCAAATATAACTGGAAACAACTCACAAGTATGATAGATTTTTCTTGGTGTGCATTACTATGAATCCTAAATTTACATACATAGTAAATCAATTAAAATGCAAGTTATACTGTATTCAGTTGGTTTCAAGTATAAAGTGTCATTTGGAAATTATTTGTAGTATTGGAAGTACAGAAGTGCGACAACACAATATGGTGATTTTTATGGGATTCCTATGACAAAAGTGTTGAAAATATCAAGCATTGGTTAGGTAAGCATTGCATGTGTTAAATATGGAAGTGGAAAATATGGTTGCACTTGTGAAGAAACTCACAAGTGTAGATATCAACATATGAAAGTGGAGAGGTTATATGGATCCTTTGCATAAACACTAAGAATACTAAATTTTTCCTATTTGGAATACATCACTGCAGATTGAACATGTACCAAGCATATTGTTGTGCGCACTATAGAAATATGATCATAGGAAAACTTTGCAATCAAGGTTAAATATGGAAAAGTAAAAACACCCCTAAGTTAGCCACTCATATTTTCTTGGCCTGCATTACCATGATCGCTGAATTTAAATACACATGAAATCAATTAAAATGCAATTTCTACTCTCTTGGGTAACTTGCAAATAAAATATGTCTATTCGCAACTATTTGAAATGGTATAAGTGAGGAAGTGGTGGAGTGCGAGAAGAGGAGTCACATCAGTTGTTCACACAATGTTTAAAAAAATACCAAGTGATGAATAGATCAAGTACTATATTTGCGGGGAATACACCTATGCAAAATTATTGATGCCATAGCTCTGCCAACTCCACAAGTGTCGAGCCACTCAAGTGAGCCAACGTGAGATCATAGGTGGGATGAATTCTTAGTGCAAGGGTTAAAAGTGTGTATTCCCTGTGAAAGGATTGAAAATAGAGTAAGCATTTTATTTTTGGAGCATATACTAACTAAGAGCATGGAAATATCGTAACAAAAAAATCTTATACACACTTGAAAAAAAACACTAAGAATAAAGGCATTTCAATACAAAATTTATGAAACATAAATAAATAAGATAGCTGAAATTACTTCAAAGCCAGGTGCATGGTGCATATTTAATGAAGTGTCTTTTCCAGATACATGAATAGCCTCTGAAACATGGGTCACCATAAATAAAAATCACTTTGTGGTCCATAAAAAAATGGGACATCTACTTTGCATCATGTCTAAATCTATGTGGTTTCCTTCTAAATCCTAGCAAACCAACGTGCCATAAATTACTCCACCATCCACCTAATTATATAGCTTGTCAAAAATCATGGCATGACAACCCATGAACTTGAATTGCTTTTGAAAAGCAAAATAATATCTAGGTGCCAATTCTGTTTCTTCAACCCCTTCATGGATAATCCACATGTCTGATCCTCCCACGTTTCTACACTTATACACCTCGACATTTGCATTTGTGCGGAGTCTTTTGTGATTACCATATCCCCAGAATTCACACGCCTATATCTTTTGCACCTACACACTCCACACATGTATATACCCCACACATCCAGGACTTGACTACTTTTATTTCAATCCCTTGTTCGCACAATTCATCACTGATCCTCGCATAGTTTCTACTTCTGTGATTTAGCATTTTCAATGGTTTTGCACCAGCTATTCTGACAAGCCACATAACTTGCATGATAACCGATTCATTTATGGCACCTTTATTTGCTTCGATTTGGAAGAAAAAAAAAAGGTATTTACAACTTATGTGAAATAAATGTCACTCTTTTCTATGACCTCCTTAATGCTTTATATTTAATGTTCAACATATTCCATAACTAACTCATGTGTGAAAACAAAATTTTAGTAAATACATCGAATGCAATTTTTCTTAAAGCAATTGCACCTTCGTAATGTATTATTCATAATTGTCACATATATCAAAGTGAATTATAGGAAACACACGTATAGAAAATAGAAAATTAAAACGATGTTCTTATGCCTATAGTCTATGCACCACATCTTCTAGTAACAATATTGCTTCAACAAGAATTTAAAGAATCTCGATGAAGAAACTCCCTTGTCAAACTTCAAAAACATGACATGGACATCAATCTCTTGGAAATTGTCAAACCACAAGCACTGTAAATTCATAACTAGTATTTAATCTATAGATATCCCTCATGCAAAAGATGTACTAACTCAAGATGTATCCCTGTTCAAAACAACTAGTAATCAAAAAGGTTGTTTTCCTGGTGATTTTCCACCTTGTACCGAACCTTCTACTACCATTATAGCTTTGCATTCAACACAACCATATCTTTCGCAATTCCTTCCCTCTGCACATCTAATAGTTTTACAACACATATTATGATAGGAAACATAATTTTCACTATAACTAAATCATTTATGACAGGTTAAATTTCTATGATTTATGAAGAAAGTGTTGGGCTTAAGACTCGTGCAAAGTAAATTTCTCTCTTTTCTATGAGCTACATAATGGTTTCTACTTATGATTATGCATGTTTCAAAGATAACTCAAAGTGGAAAGGAATTTATAGTGAATATGTGTCATGCAGTTGGATTTAAAGCAATTGGTCCTCACTAATATATTATTCATAAGGTTCACCTATATCAAAGATGATTATAAAAGTAAGCGTATGGAAAATGGAAGAAGAAAATATCCCTTTTGCATTGATATTATCAATTCACTAGCCGGAGAAAGCAATAATTTCCACTGGTCTACCTCATACCAATGGTTCTTGAACAAGCCGCTAGAAGAAAAGAAAAATGATAGACTTTGGACCATAGGCCTCATCAATGTTGGTTGTGTACCTGAATTTTTTGACTTCAAAGAAATCATAACCTGGTGTGCTCAAATGTTTGATTCCATGACAAGAATGATTAAAGTAACAACAAAAAGAAAGAATCCAATTGTCCTAGTTACTTAGAACATGTTCAAGAAAATGCTCCATCTTCCATCTATAAATAAAACTCTTCAGCATGTTGATGCAGATGCCTTCATATCCTCTCAAAAATGTGGTTCTAATGTTTTAAAATACTTTCTTCTACCCTTTCCAAACATTTCGACCGACCTTTTAGCAATCAATATAACCTTGCTACAAGAACCATACATGGGATTTTCATGGTTGTTTTCACGTGTGGCTGGCTGTGAGTTGACTTCACACATACCCAAGTCAGCTCTTTATGCACTGCATTTTTCCTTTTAGAAGGATTCCATCTTTGATTGGGCAGAGGTGATATCAAATGCAGTTTATTTTCAGTTAAGTAACTACTTTAGCACTCAAATATTTTTCATGGTCGCGTATTTGGTATTCGCAATTGTCTTTTGCAATTTCTTTGACGGTCTCCTTGTAAAAGCCATTGTAAATATTCACAATGAACCATTTCATTTCTGGCACCTGATGTTGTGCAAACATAAAGCACCATTTAATTTTTACATTGTTCTTCAGACACATGTTGGTTGGGGTAGAGCCCAAAAGAATAATCTATGAAACTGAGGATTTTCTTAAGGGAAAGGGAATTTCCATTCAAGAGGAAAACCATACTTACATCTTCTTATATGGTTGTCAATGAAACCCTCTTCTACTCCTGGTGTTTTTCTGCGATAGATATTTTTTCGCTAAGGTCTTCCGCCAATATAAATTCTGGTGTATTCTATTTGACATGAAGAGGAAAAATAATTTCATTACATTGTCTCTTCGAGTTGGTGACACAATCATCAAGAATGTGGTGCATATGAAATAATTCTCAGACACACTTAATATTTTTAATCTAAAATATGTAGATCCCCTAGGGGGTTTTGACCTCGAGGGTTTGTTCTCACGATATTTAACATCGATAAGGTATAGTAACCTTTTCATGATATTTGATGAATAAACTGGTGATAATATGTTAAAAAAGGTCAATAATGCACGTAGCGAGGGCTTGTTGATATAAATAAGTTCAAATACTAGAGGCCACAACAAACCAAGAAAAAGGGGGGCAAGCATTACTAATGTCAAGTCTTCTTCCAATGGCCAGCCACGTAAGATATCCTCCTCTAGGAAAATAACAAAACAACATAAGATAAATGAAGATGAGATTAATGACAGGTGTGCTAGAGATGACGATGGAGAGAAAACACCTCATGCAAATCTTGAATGTACACACACAATTTCCCAACAGAAAAGGAAACGAAGCTCAAATAGAGACAATTCACAAGATGCAGGAAGCCCACAAAATATTGTTGATATGGAAATCAAGAACACAAAGCTAATGAATTGGGTATCCCAATGAATTGTTGAAAGATAATAGATTACATAGGACCTAACAAAAAAGGAACCCATGTTATTTGATGAACAATCCTTAAAACTACACAATACTAAATACAAGAAGCACGAAAAGAAGTTTTAGATAAAGAAGGTAATTCTAGAAAACAAAAAGGTCGCTTAGAAATTCAGGTCGATAGTCGATGTCTCAGTAGTTGCATCATCTAAACTCATGCAATTATATTTTTCTACACGAGATGCTATTGCAGATTCAATTTCAGAACAAGAGTTGCAAACTATTAAATTGAAGAAAAAAATAAGTGAACTAACTCCCAATCCATTGTTTGCACAACCACTCAACATACTTTCAACAAAACATGCTCCTCCAAGTAGTCTAGGAACCTCAAATCAAATCAAGAAAGTGCTTCAATTGTTGAATGGAGTCAGACTCTATGGTTTTTATAACATTAATTGATGTAGGAGCATCAGCAGCAGCCAAGCAAGCGTGGAGGTGGAAGCCAGCTGGGACAAGCACCAGCGCATTTTTCATGTTTTTCATGTTTTGAAAATGAATGCGTAGATATTTAATGTAACAGTTAAAGGAGGCATACTTGCATTTACATATAAGTGTTGTAGATGGATTGTGAGTGACTTGCTCTTATCTATTCAATGTAAAGGCATTTAAGCCAAGTTAATGATAGTAGGTAGAATTGAATGATAGATTAGACAGTTTTAGGAGATAGGAGGGAAAACAGATATAGAAACCCTCATATTTGTATTATTGTATCATTAGATTGTAACATTAGCACAGAAGAAGAAGAGAGAGTTGTAGCAGAGAGTTGTAGAGAAGAACCCATGTACAAGAGCTTTGAATTAATATATGAAGCTTTGAATCAGATGCATGGTGTTATGATGTTTTCTGTGTATACATGTTGAATGGTGTGCTTATAGTCATTTTACTCTCTCTGTATTGCATTTGTTTTTATGTTGTGTGTGTATGATTTCATGTTGAATTTTTGAAATATGAGAGAAAAGGAAAATGAGTTTCAAATGTTTCTCTTCCTGAGTGAGAGTTCCTGCAAGGAGTGCAGTGAAAATATCTGCAAGGTGTGCATTGACAGGGTTCGGATTTTATCTCTGAAAGCTCGGGAGAGATATCGTTGTTCTCATTTCAACAGAAGTGCAGGCAGAAGCACAAAAGTCGTGCAAGGTGTGCACAAGCTAGCTGAGGCCTTAGAATTTATTAACTAAGGTTGAAAGGGAGAAGGACTATTGTTGCAGAGGAAGTGCACAAAGTCGAGAGGTCAAATACTTAGAAGTATTTGGAATATTGTTGCAAGGAGTGCATGCAGGAGTCCCTTTGGAGATTTGGAGTTTGTAAGGTAAAGCTCGAGGAGGGATAACACATTTGAATTGTTCAAAGGAAGGTTGAGCAAAGTTATATCGCAGAAGCCAAGTCCAAACGAGGAACATTGGTTCAGTGATGCAGAAGTCATTGGGAAAGGAATTGAATGGTCGAAATTCTCCGAGGAGAACTCGCGAAGTCACGAGGAACGTAGGATCTAGAGAAATTACAAGGTAGATAAGGGTTGGATGAACCATTATGTTGGGTTCAAGAATCAATGAGGACCGTTGATCGTGTTCAGGTAGAGCGTGGATCAGTTCTTAAATTTGGAGTTTTGTGAGTTCGGAGAGCGAACCAAACTCTTTGGTTGCATGAACAGTGAAGTAGCGAGAAGATCTGAGCCATTGGATCTAGGAATGGGAGAACCATTAGATCAGAACTCCATGGAGTTATCGCGTATCGGGAGATCGGGAGTTGGAAGGACTCACCTTCGACTGCAGAAGTGGTGAAGTGGCGAGAGCCGAAGGCACGTGTGAGTGTGTGGCATATATGTCATGTGGGGATCACAAGGGTGACAGGTGGCATGTACTCATGTATCGAGGGGTCAATCCATCACTGACCATTACATCTCGGGATTTTGTAGAAGAAGGGCACGAGAGATCGACACTTCAACTCGCGAGATTGCGAGTAGAGAAAAGTGTTCAAAGGTATTCGATCATCGCCTCTTGTAGTTTCTCAAGGGGAGAGTACCAAGGTTCGACACTCCAACTTGTGAGGTCACGAGTTGAGAGAGGTGCTAAGTATTTATCCCTAGCCGACAGTCACGCGTGGAGGGCGCTGACAAAGAAGGATTTATACCCATCTCGTGATCTCGGGTATCGAAGGTCATAGAAAGATAAGTTGAGGGTCTTTGACTCACGAACTTCCGAAGTAAAGAGAAACACCTGTGTAAGGACCAGATTGTGGTCATATAGAAGTGTAAGGCTCGTGCCTGGATTTTATCTACATCAGGCAAGTTTTACAAAGGACCTATGGATTTGTTGGACATTCCAGTGACAAAGGAGCCATTTTGGCTCAGGGGAATATTAGAGTGATCCTAAGTGGACCTAATCCTGAGGGTTCGAGGGTCTACGTCATTAATAGAAGACTTGATACAATCAGACATGCATGGGAGGTCATCACCAATTTATGTGATATTTCATAGAGGATTTCAAGTTTTATTGGAGATTTGCAAAGACACTTGAAACAAGATGAAGCCCACTGCAAAAACTAGCTAAATACTTTCATTGTGCAAGCCACTAGTATTTCTAACCATCGAGGAAATCAACAGGGACTACCCTCAAGAATAAGAATAAATAAAATAAAGACACTTTGGAATCAACGAGTAAAAATGTTGCAAGATGTAATTTCTACTTGCGAAAAAATCAATGAAAGGAGAGGTGATGTTATTTTAAAAGCATTTGATCTTGTTAAAGAATTGTAGGGTCCATAAATTTTCAAAACTTCAGCCATGATAACTAAAGAGGATCTTGATAGCCACTCGGCAACAATGAAGACTTCATTAGCTAGTGACTTTAGTGATCTTGTGGAGACTCCCGAAGAAGAACTAAAACTGTGGCTTGTTACATTTGTTAATGACAAAGAATACCACTTTTCATCCATCTAGCAATTGCAAGAGGAATGAAAAAATGTAGAGGAGCACATTTTCCACACTTCAAGTTAAGAAAGAAATCACCATCCCACCAATCAAGAACTATATTGATCACTGGGTCAAAAACACCTTGGAAAATATTGTTAACCCAAAATAATGACTAGACACGGTGACTGAAATAGAATCCCAAAGAAAGAAATATTTTAAAGGAACATACACAGTAAGACCACATAAACCACAGTAACAAAATATTTCATTCTTGGTAAGTATTTAGTGATTCATTTCATCTACTTTTGTTATCCTTTTATTTTACTAACTTATTAATTGCTTAAAATTATTTGGTTTATGACCTATGAAGACCTAACAATGGTTTCTAATTGTCTTTCTTTCTTTTTTCCAGGTATTTCTTATATTTAATGGTCCACGGGATCAATAATCCCAGTCTGTTTAGAAAACTGCCTTTACTTTTTACAGACATTATTTAAAAGACAATTGTATATTTTTTGAGCTTGTCGAAGCACTGTTTAGGCATAGATGGCTATTGATTTTCCATCCTTTGACTTTCAAAATAAATTTTCAAGATTATGTTTCAATGAAATATCATGTTAAATTATTTGCATATGTGGATATTTACTTTCATTCTACAAAATTCTATTTTGACTTTTATACACTTTTACAAACATTATTTGAAAGACAACTGTATATTTTTTTGCAGTTATCAAAGAACCGTTTTGGCATAGATGGTGTTGGCCCTTGACCAAGTTTTGGATAACCTTGGTCATGTTTGACCAATTTTGGAACTTCGACAAGCTGGTCAAAGATGAAGTGCCCAGGAAAAGCAGATATCACGGGATCTCGCCCCTTTTTGCAGGATTTTGGGTGTTAGGGTTTATGTAACGGGTATGGGATGTTAGCCCATGGGTTTACCCATGTTTAGTCCCCATTTGTAATGTATAAAAAATTATCTAGGCGATGTAAGTAGGAGTCAGTCAGTAGTTGGATATATGTGATCGAATTGGCTTAGTGCATGACTAGTTGGATTTGTGCAAAATTGTGCTGAGAACTTGCATAGCTAAGTGCAAGTGGTTGTAAGGAAGCTTTGTGTTGTGCTAAGTTTGGGGAAGGAGGATCTGGTGAGGTGCACGTAGATATATTGTCCTATGCAGAGTTGGATTTGTGGCTCTATGCATGCATGAAGATTGGAAGAAGATAATAAAGAAGAATAAGAGTTGGTGGACGTAGGCCCATGATGGGGGTGAACCACGTATATCATGTGTTATGTTCTCTGTGTTGTATTATTCTTATATTTACTTAGTGATTTAACCTTTATGTATGTTAGATGCATATGATATAGTATATTAGTGCTTAATGATCTGAATGAGTACTAGATTTGTTTGATTCTATGTGTTGAATGGTTGGATGTGTTAGATCTGGGTTAATACCGCATTGTTATGTAATTAGGGTTTTAACCTGTGATGTGAATAAGAGTAAATAATAATGAATGTTAATTTCTAAGTGCTCTGTTAAGTATTGTGATCACATATTTGTGTCCCATCTAGGTTGTATACACTTGAGTCCTACAACCCCCTTGCCTCTACCTCAGGTGAGACTTCATCTGCTTCGTAGGTGTTGCCGAAAGGGCTGGTAGTTAGGGTTTTGTTGGTGCGTTGTTGAAGCGTTGAACCCTGGGTCTGCCCTTGTGTGACAACATTTGGTTCCGTTGTCAAGACCTGAAACTATGATTGTTGGGAACTGAAGAAAAGACAAAGTTTTGTGCATAGATCTGTTGTTGTGTTGCGTAGAACTCTACTTGAATTGTGAAGCTCCATGCTAAGAATGGAATCGGATCTGAAGAAAAGAGGTAATATCTTAAATATTTGTGCTCTGAGAAAGGTAAGATAAGTGGAAATTTTAATTTCGAAAGAATGGATCTAGGTATGCTTGATAGATTTTGTCCTAGTTTGAAAACTAGGGCGCAACTAGAAGAAAGAATATTTGATATGAATAGATCCGATAGAACTAATGAAAGATATGTTATTCCTATGCATAGAAAGGATTTTTGGACTAACAAGTGGATGTGGGACTCTAGAAATAATTTTTTACAGGTTCTTCATTGTGATCCCAGTGCGCAGTACATGAAATATTTGGGATCATTTAAGAGAAAGAGAGGATTGACTCTTTGTTATAGTTGCAGAAAACCGAGACACCTTGCTAAGGAATGCCCTGTTAGGGACCCTATTTGTCTTTGTTGTAAATCCATTAATAATGAAGTTTTGGATTTCCATAGAATGATTGCTAAAGTTGAAAAGATGAATATGAGACAAGAAAACCAAGAGAAAGGTCAACGGACTAAGAATATGCTAGAACACCAGAAAGAATCAGAGACTATACTATTGCAAATGGAAGAAACATTGAATAATCACAAAGACATTAGTTTATCAGATATCTTAAAAGAGAAGGAGTGCATAGAAACAAGAATAGGAGACTTCGACATAGACTGTGTTCTGGATGAGGAAACACAGGTGAACATTATGACAGAAAGTACTTCAACAATTTTAGGAAAGTCTGCTATGTTTCCTTCATTAGGAGGAATAAGATTGTTCAAAGGAAAGTTGATAACCTTATGTGGAAGACTTCCCCATGTACCTACGGTTTCTCATGGAGCATCAACGAAAGAAGAATTTGAGGTCATTAAATTTGTTGAGAAAAACACCCCCTTTGCAATTTTGTTAGGAAGGACCTGGATTGAGAAAGATCAGATCCAAAGGAAAGAAGAAGAGGAATCTCTAGAACAAAAAAACCAATAATTAATAGATTTCATGGCTAGGAAAATAGCATGCTTAGTAGAAGAAAAAGAGGACAAGTCGAAGCAACTCAAGACCAGAGACGTAGTTGTCAAAGCTGAGAAAATGCAGGAAGGCTTGAAAAACCTATCCATGCAAGAGAAAAGAGAACTTACCCCTAAAGTAATAAGAGAAGAGGAATTATACTTGGAATACCCTCAACAGTGTGAAGTTACTATGCTAAGAGAAGGAAAGAATCGAAATGTAAAGAGGAACCCAGTGACTCAAATCACAGGAAAGAAGGCAAGGAAGCTTAGCAAGAAGAAAGAAAATTTAGAGAAATTGTAGGAAGTTCCAGAGAAGACTTCACAGAAAGAAGGATCACAGAACTTGAACCCCGCCAGAATAGCAAAACAACGCAGACTGGCACTTCACCACGACGAATCAATATGATTGTTCGAGGCATCCCT
This sequence comes from Picea sitchensis, assembly GCA_010110895.2. NCBI lineage: Eukaryota > Viridiplantae > Streptophyta > Pinopsida > Pinales > Pinaceae > Picea > Picea sitchensis. The sequence goes on along the minus strand of SNQJ01S0049221.1, from coordinate 78,458 downwards.
AATGTTAGCCTGATGCTCCAGAACAACTAGAAAAACAGTTATTGTCGGAAATCTCTCCATTGGACCGTTGGGACCACACCATAATGGATGGAATCATATTGATTAAGGAATTCTTGTCCGTTGGAGGAGTATGTTACAACATTTTCTATTTAACCCGTCGAATGTCTCACCGGGGACACTTTTTCAAATTATGATTACCTGATCCCACAGAGAACTGATTATCTCATTGTGATTATTGAGACTTCGCCACCCATTCAACTACCTTGAGTGTTTTTTCGTCGACCCAAAATATTTTTTTACGAGCATGCATGTCAGGTGAACGCAGTGTAGTGGAAAATTCCATGGAAGAAATCCTCATAGACCTTATGGCTGAAAAGGTCATGTCCGTAGGAGCACAGGCTTCATCAACGAGAGGGTTGCAAACATCCCCATCAACTACACGTCGATCTAGGCCCTCCCAAACAACGACAGATAAATAGAGAAAGCATCGCGATGTATTGGAAAACACGAAGCTCATCCCATCAATTATGCCCAACTATATCCCGCCTCTAGCTGGCACGATTAGTCGTGAAAACATCCCGAGAGACTTCAACTATACACTGATCACTACATACCTATCGAAGGGGATACACACAGTTGGCTCACAGTTGGGACAGATTCTGATGCTCAAGATTAGTGATTTCAACTTAGGAGATCGCAAGAATTATGGAATGATTTCCCCACACAAGTACTTTACAAAGATAATTGGGAAGAAGCCAAAGATATTCCCCCAGTCGTGGATCATGGGCATCGCGAGGTCAACCATCCTAAATGTGATGAAGATACCACACTTTGACATACATCAAGAGGTTAACCCGTGCGTTAAACTTCTCATGTCGTTCTTCCATGGTGGTTACCTATGGTTGGATAGGAACATACCCATAGATCTGGCGTTGATCCATGGGATCACTAGATTGAGCATGCAAGGACCGAACCCTTAGGATTTTTACCGAGGAAAGGTTGCAGATTGTGCCCTGGCGCAGCACAAAAGAAACTTATGGCGATGTAGAGAAAGGGAAGCGGGGATACAAGGTAGCCCCCATCCAAAATGATGCAGTGCACCTAGCTTGTCAGTTGATAGTAGGTAAGATCATCAGGAAAAATAGACCAACGTAGGTCACAGGGTTTGTTGTCGACCTCGCAGGAAAATGCGTTCAAGGAATGCAAATGAACTAGGTGAGCTACCTCGTCAACCAGTTGGAGAAAGATTTTTGTGAAGCACAGGATCAGGGCTACAAGTTTCATTTTAGTTGGTTGTTATTCTCGTTTCCTTCATCACTTGGGAGATTTTGGAAGGAGCGACCTTCCCTGAAATTGAGTTGTTCGAACTATTGGCCGTGAAGTTCACTATGCTCTGGTATTCGAGCGACATGGAAAAACAATGGCATTCGAATGCGGTGTTCCACACATATTATTTACAGTTGAAGAGGGCCATCGAATCCTTCCCTCTCATGACGCCAAATACTCTACACAAGTTTAGTCCACTTGCGATCCGCGCAAATAGACACATCATTTACATCACTGTGCGCGAGGATGAACACAAGGAAGAGCTCCAGTCCTATTAAAACATCACAGAGGAGGACATGAAAGAAATAACCAAGGAATGGCATGCATATTTCCTTTTACCGGTCGAACAGACAGAACTCTCCAACCCCAACCTCATCAGAAGTCCTGTAGTCACTCGAGAAGAGTATGATGGACCCAGCAGTAGCAAGAATAAGAAGAAGGAATAAGTGCACAAAATGAACAATGCATCGGAGGAAACTGTGCCTGATTCACCAGGAGGAGGAGGAGATGACGAAGTACACCAGGAACAAGATGAAGGGAAAGAAGAGAAGAAGGAACAAGGCAAAGTGACACCGCCTAAATATCCCCTTACAGAGGTCGAAATGTCAAAGAAACAGAAGGTTTCCCCGAAGAATCCTTTAGTGCAGAAGAAGTCAAAAGCCACTAAGCCTCAATTACAGAATATACTCATGGTGGATGATATTTACCTTATCATCGCAGTTGTATCAGACACCTCAGAGGACATATTGCAGCGAAATGAAGCCAAACAAAAGACAATGTATGACAAGATCGAGGCGGAGCTGAAAGGGGTACAACAAACCCTCTACTCGAGTCGCACAGTGTCTACAGCGCCATCATCATCATCAGAAGGTATAGAAGTGGGGGATGAGCCTGCCCAACTACGCAAATTAGCAGATGTGACAGAGGCTCACCTTCTTCATGTATAGGAAGAGAAAGAACAGGCCACATAGGCCTTGAAACAAGCAAAGGAGGAATCCCTAGAGCAACGTCGAATTGCGCAGCAAGAGAAATATGACCTCCACACGAAGTTTGTAGAGGATAGAGTGCAGATATAGAAGGAAAAAGAATATCTTCTCGCAGAGTAGATGGGAGTTGAGTAGGAAGTCACTAGAGCACTTTGCTTTGTGTCGGGCCTAGCACATATGGAAGAAGTGATAGCTAAAAATCAAGTGGGGAAGCTCTTTGAAGCCATTCAACAACTTCAAGAAAGAGTAGCGGAATTGGAGCTACAAATAATACCGAGCACTCCGCAGGAAGTGCAGGATCAGATAGAAGAAACTGCCAAGGGCGTAGTATAAAAAATCAGGGTGTTGGCCTTGGAATGTAAACAACTCAGTGACCGAAGTGCACAGACCTATGAGCACCTTGCAAATGACCCGGAGCTGAGAAGATTGGAGGCACAACTCCAGGAGGAAAAGAAACAAGAATCGACAGTGAAAGTGTAGCTGAAGCAATTATCAGCAGTATAGAAGATGAAAAGGTCACAAGAGGTGCACATAGTTCAACAACAGGTCAATGTAATCCAGGGTAGAGTCATGGAAGTGACCCAAAGACTCCAGTCAGTGCAGGACGAAGCCTGCAAACTTTTTGAAGAGATCAAAGGAAGAAGTGCACAACTGGAGAAAGTGGTCATCACAATCGAACAACTCTTGGAAGGACTAGTCACTGAGAAGTTCATTCCAGAGTTCGTCGATGAGGAGGCTCTGGCGAAGCAGCAAGTCGAGGTAGCTCGATCCAAGCTCGAGGCCTTCAAAGAATATTTCCCAAATTAGACTGACACGGGACGAGTCACGGGTGAGGGTTCAAGGCCTATTGGTCCTTGACCAAGTTTTGGATAACCTTGGTCATGTTTGACTAATTTTGGGACTTCGACAAGTTGGTCGAAGATGAAGCACCCAGGCAAAGCAGATATCGCGGGATCTCACCCCCTTTTGCAGGATTTTTGGGTGTTAGGGTTTATGTAACTGGTATGGGATGTTGACCCATGGGTTTACCCATGTTTAGGCCCCATTTGTAATGTATAAATAAGTATCTAGGCGATGTAAGTAGGAGTCATTCAGTATTTGGATCTATGTGATCGAATTGTCTTAGTGCATGACTAGTTGGATTTGTGCAAGATTGTGCTGAGAACTTGCAAAGCTAAGTGAAAGTGGTTGTAAGGAAGATATGTGTTGTGCTAAGCTTGGGGAAGGAGGATCTGGGGAGGTGCGCGCGGATATCCTATTCTATGTGGAGTTGTATTTGTGGATCTATGCATGTAAGAATATTGGAAGAAGATAATAAAGAAGAAGAAGAGTTGGTGGACGTAGCCCCATGCTAGGGGTGAACCACGTATATCCTATGTTATGTGATTTTGGTTGTATTATTCTTATATTTTATTAGTTTTGTAACCTTTATGTATGTTAGATGCATCTGATATAGTATCTTAGCGCTTAATGATCTGAATGAGTACTAGATCTGTTTGATGCTATGTGTTGAATGGTTAGATGTGTTAGATATGGGTCAATACCATGATGTTCTGTAATTGGGGTTTTAACCTTGGATGTGAATAAGAGTATAAACTAATGAAATTTAATTTCTACGTGATCTGTTAAGTATTTTGATCACATATCTGTGTCCCAGCTAGGTTGTAGACACTGTATTCCTACAACCCCCCCTACCTCTACCTTGGGTGAGACTTCATCTACTTCACAGGTGTTGCCAAAAGGGCCGATAGTTAGGGTTTTATCGGTGCGTTGTTGAAGCGTTGAACCTTGGGTATACCCCTGTGTGCCAATAGATGGTCACTAGTTTTCTAGGCTTTGTGTTTCAAACTAAATAGTCAATTTTGTGTTCACTCTTTATTATTTTTCAATTAAATATCATGAAATATTATGTTAAATTCTCTACATATGTGGATATTTATTTTCATTCGAGAAAATGCTATTTCGAACATTATGCTAGGATTTGTAAATTTTGTATCATATTGGGAATAGTCAATAGAATACAACATGTTCCTTTCTCATAACTTGCTTTCTTTGTGAATGTTTACTTAACAAACCAATTGCATTGTCAGGTTTTGTTTTAATTTTTTCTGATGACAACTTTTGTTGCTCCATTTAATAGGTATAAAAAATGCAGGAGAATTTATCCTTCTCCAAAAAATTTCGAGACTTCAACATCCTTAGATATCAACAATGGTGATTGAACATTGTCCAGTAGACAACACTTTTCTGCACACTATTCTTTTCCATTTGTGTCATTTACAAAACAAATTTTCCTATTAAGTTAGAACATTGACAATTTCTTTGATTCTACACTGTCTTTGATCTCTTCAACTCTCTACACATTGTATTTTCTGATATTCAATTAAAAAGCCAGTTTTTTTTTAAGCTCGAAATTTGACAATTCCTCTCTTTTAGTACTTTGTTTTATGTCTTTAGTGATCTGCACATTGCCTTTTCTAATCTTTGGAAAAAAAAAAACTGTGATATTGATAACCACTTTTTGATATATTGTTGTCAATTTCAACCCTCTACACAAGGAACATATGTTCTAAAGGGAACTCTACCGCATCTACTTTCCAAAAATATTAAGTTGTGCACACTTTACATTCTTTCACGCACATCGTAGCCTTCGTGAACTTTACATTGATTCTAGCACATCTTGAACTCGACGCACTTTGTATTTCTTTTGTCACATCTTCATATTAACATACTTTTCATAAATTTTTATGCTAGATGTTTTTACTTGTTTTTATATAGTTCTATTCTAAATTCCATGTCTTGTGTGAACTACAACCAGTTTGCTTGTCACACATCCTGAACTCCGTACACTTCATTATGTTGGATTTCATGTGTGAGGCTTCGACAACTTCACGATTGTGGTATTTCCCCACACACAATCATTTTTCGCAGAAAACAAAGACTTAATCCAAACATTTAGTTATTTTAAACATTTAGTTATTTTATGATTTATTTTCCAAACTTTTATTCCCCTCTCCATGTTTTGGCATGTTGCTATGAATATATTGTGATCTTAATATAATTTTTCAACTGCATACTCAACCAATTAAATACAAATCAACAAAACATTTCCTTCTTGGTAAGTTAAGAATCCATTACAACTATTTTTCATGTTCTTTCCCTTTGTTTACTTAGTAATTCCTCAATCTTATTTCTTTTTTGATATGTGAAAAGCTAATACCTATTTCTAGATATCTTTATTTCTTTCTTATAGGTCTTCTATTTAATGCTCCATTCTTCTAGTTTAAAAACATGTTTTTCATATGTAACTCAACCAACGTACACTTTATATTGTTTCTCGCACATCCTATCATCCACACACTTTACATTGCTTCCAACAAATCTTGATATCAACACACTTTACATTGCTTTCGACACATCCTCACCTTTGCATACTCTTTACTAAGTTTTACTCTACATGTTTTTTTCTTCTTTTTTTTCACATAGTCCAATGTTAAATCTAATCTTCTATGTGGAAAATTGTATATCCTTTGTTTCTTGCACATCCTAGCCTCCTCACACTTTTCACTGACTTTTATGTGTGAAGCTTGCACAATTTCACTATTGTCCTTTATCTCCTCACACATTTACTTCCGCACAATACAAAGACGCAACCCAAAGATTTTAGTTATTCTATCATTTCTTTTGGAAGTTATTATTCCCCATGGTGTTGTTATGGCATCTTGCAAAAATACAAGGCATCAAAATTTTCCCATATTAAACTCTGTAACCTATATTTCTTACTTGTTTCAATTTTTTTTATTGCTACTTCATCTAGACTTCTAGGATAAATACAACAAAAAATGTAAAATGTTTCATTATAAACTTGGAGAGAGAGAGAGAACCCTATTATCTTGTAAAATAAATTTGAAAACTAAACATTTCAAATATAAGTATATAACACATTTTAATTTAGTAGACAATATATGTAAATATAAACTTGTTCAACATTGCATAAATGTAGTCCACATAATTCTACCCGCCTTGTTTCATGCAATTCTAACACAAATACTTTTCATTTGTTCCTACCCATCCCAACATTCAAACATTTTACACTGCTTCTTGTATATGCTAACATACCCATTGAACACTTCATTTATTTACAATGTTTGTGGCATATGTTAATCCCCCATTCAACATTTCACTTATTTACTTATTAAGTTTTACTCCTCATTGGACATTTACTATTTAATTACTAAGTTTTACAGGACATGACAAATTTACTAAGCTTTACTTCATATTGAACAATTAACTTTCTTGTATACTTTTACAAAAGTTTATCCTAAATGTTTTTAGTCCAAATAGTTTACATTGTTTCTAGCATATGCTAAACTCCCCATTGAAAATTTCATTTATTTTCTTCCCCCATATTCTAACTTACCCATTGAACAATTCACTTATTTACTAAGTTTTACTGCCCATTCAATACTTTACATTTTTTTAGGCCATAGGATTAGAGCTAGGGTTTAACAGTCGAGGCCACAATAGAGAACAACATGAGAAGTAAGGGGGTGGGGCAAGGGAACCCCCTCATACAAACAAGTAGTTGTGGACATAGGAAAAGGGACAAGTAGCAGAGTTTTCAAGGCACCAGTGACAGAAGCCTCGGGATCATACCCAAGGAAGCATCAATAGAGAAGCCGGGACAAAAATGAGACCAGGGAGGAAGTCGCTAAGGAAACCCAGATAAATGTGCAAGAGACCGTAAAGGCTAATGGAACAGAGGGGCACAACACCTGCAAGCCCAAAACAACAATGATACCCAAGGTGGTACTGGAGGACCCACAAACGCAACTCTACAGGGACCAGATGAAGATGCATGCGCTCATATGCAAATTAATGGGGTTATGGCCCACAAAACGAACTCTGCGCAACTGGATTAAATATCACTAGAATCCAAATGGAGAAGTGGATATCCACCTCGGATCGAAGGGTTTCTTCACTATAGTCTTTATAAACCTAGATGACAAGGACAAAGTCTTCGAGGGAGGTCCATACTTCCACACCTCAATGAGACTCTACATGCAACCCTGGAAAGAAAAATTCTTCCCAGAGAAAGAAAATTTCAAAAAGGTACTAGTCTGGCTAAGATTTTATTCCCTACCCCTAGACTATTGGTTTCCCTCTACCTTTGAAGCAATAGGAAACAAACTGGGGAAATATTTGAATACCTCAGAAGCCACCCTAAAAGGAAGATACACATCATATGCAATAATTTGCATAGAGATGGATATTTTGGGAGCACTCCCAGAAGCCATAAGTCTAGAATTCAGGGATGAGGAATGGATCCAAAACATAGATTATGAATAGATCCCCTTTAGATGCAGAATATGCCATGAACATGGACACTTGATCAGAGAGTGCCCTCTAAACAAAAAGCAAGAAGTGAAAAATCCCAAATCACAGTAAGACGAGGAAGGGTTTATAACCCCGAACCCCATGAACAGAGCTAATAAAAAGAAAAATAAAACCTCGGCAGGAAATACCCACAAGACCTGGAATACAACATAAGGACAGGACCAAACAAACAAAGGGACAACAGAAGACAAGGACTCGACAAAAGTTGTTGAAGTCAAAGACCAAGCAACAAAAGAGCCCACCCAACAACTAAACAATCCAACTGTTCAGGGGAGTTGCGCAACCCCGATGGATGGAGAAACAAAAGACGGCAACACTGCCATGCAAGACGCAGAGGGGGATGTATAAATGGCCTTGTGTGAAGTAGGTACAGAGGACCCCGATCTCAGAGACTTGGTGGAAAGGGAAGCCATAGACCTTCCGCACATTTTAGAACAATGGAAAAGGAAGGGAGTCGACAACGTACCAACAAAGCAACTCGACCACATCCAATACATATTCCTCCTATGGGAGGAAGCCAAAGCTAGAGGAAAAAAATGCACACACAGGGAGATAGGACACCTAGGAGTGAAAGTCGGTGAGGAACAATCGCAACTATCACCCAAATAGATGAGGAGGAAAAAAGGTAGGAAATCAAAAAGCGTAGCACTACAGGAGCTAGGAGCGCTACTGATCAACTTCGGTAAGATCAAGAAACTCTTTCCGGAATATCCCCCACATGTTTAAATGAAGGTCATAACTTGGAATATAAGAGACCTAAACAGCCCAAGAAAACAAAGAATCCTTAGAAATAAACTAAAGCAGGAGCAACCGGATATTTGTTTTATTCAAGAGACGAAATGTACTACAGACAGAAAGGAGGCAATCAGTAAACAACACTAGCGCAAGTACAAGATGGTATCCAACGAAGACCACCAAAGGTCAAGCGGCATACTAACGTTGTGGAACCCACAAATCCTAAATTTAATAGCAGCCGAAGCAACCAGGTACACCCTAACGGTGTGCATGAAATCATAGGAAACATAGAGGAGATTATCTGAACAAATGTGTATGTACCCCATGGGCAAGAGGAAAAGAAAGGAATCATCTAAGACCTAGAAGATATAAAAGGTCGAGCCACCAACCTCCACTAGATCCTGGCAGGGGACTTCAACATTATTACCTCCCTTGCGGAAAAAAAGGTGGTATGAGAAGACTGGATCGAGAGGCGGGGGAGTTTTCAATTTTTTTAGACAAAGCGAAGATGGTAGATCTCCAAACTAAAAATGGTCAGTTCACTTGGAGCAACAAACAGATGAACCAGTTTCAGGTAGCTACAAGACTTGACTGATTCCTTATATCGGATTCAATCATTTTGCAGGGGCTAACGTAGATTGCAACTTCCTACCCTGGGCTGGTTCTTATCACTGGCCAGTGCAACTAGAAGCTGGCTTCCAAACAAAACCTAAGAATAGACCCTTCAGATTCGAGAAATTCTTGCTTGATCACTCGAATTTCAAGAAAAAAATCAAATAGTGGTGGCGGGAGGAGCAACCGGAGCAAGAGACTAGGATGTTCAAACTACACAAGAAACTTAAATACATCAAAAATAAACTCAAGGAATGGAACAGGGAGATCTTCGGGAATATAAACACAGAGAAAAATGACATCGAAGAAAAAATAAAACAACTCCAAGAAACTTGCATGCGGGAAGGCTATATGGAGGACCGGAAAAGGGAAGAGCTCAAAATGACCCAAGAGTGGGAGGCGTGATGCCAACAGGAGGAAACACTCTAGCATCAGAAGTCCTGCATCCGATGGCTAAAGGAAGGAGAGCGTAACACCAAGTTCTTCCATAGAACAACCATGGCGAGAAGAGCCCATAACAAAATCCTGAAGATCAAGGACAAGGATGGAATCGAGCGTGAGTCCCATCAAGAGATCGAAAGCGCTATGGTTTGACACTTCCACGGGATAGCCCAAGAGCCGCATCAATATAGATCGGAGGCCATTCATAGGATAACCCAGCATATTCCACACTTGGTTATAGAGGAACAAAACATCTTCCTGAACAAACCTATCACCATGGAAGAGGTGGACCAATCTCTCCAGGAAATACCCAGTGGGAAAGCACCAGGTTCGGATGGCTTCACTGTGGAATTCTTCAAAGACTGTTGGGAAATCGTCAAACATGACATCTATAAGGTAGTAGAGGACTCTAGAAGGTTTGCCTCCATCCTTAAAGCACTAAACGCAACCATGATCACCCTAATCCCCAAAGAAAATGAAGCCAAAACCCCAAACCAGTACAGACCCATATCACTTCGTAATGTGATCTACAAGATCATATCCAAAGTCATAGAAAATAGATTGAAACCCCTTCTACCTTCATTGATATCACAAGAACAGGCAGGCTTTGTGGAAGGTAGACAAATAATGGACAACATCATCCAGACCCATGAGATCATTCACACCTTAAAACTTCATAAGAGGGGGGAAATGTTAATACAATTGGACCTAGAAAAAGCTTATGAAAAAATTAGTTGGCATTATATGATCAAGACCTTGGAAGCCTTTGGTTTTACCCAACATTGGATCAGATGGATTTTCAGTTTAGTATCCACAACAAGCTACTCGCTACTAATCAATGGAGCCTTGGCCAAACCTTTATGTCCCATGAGAGGGATTAGAAAAGGAGACCTGTTGGCTCCTTTCCTATTCATCCTAATGATGGAAGGCCTCAGTCGGACAATAAAGAACGCAATAGAAACTGGGGAAATAACAGGGCTCAAACCTTTCTAAAAATGCCCTACTTCAACCCATCAACAGTTTGTGGATGATACACTAGTCCACAATATACCTGTTATCACTCCAAGAAACTCTTTGGGGTTGCAGGCCAAAGATGCTTGGTAACTTAAAATATGAATAGGCTTATGATTATGTTTTGATAAAATGGGATAATTGACCTACTAGATCATATCAAGACAGTCAAAGAATATATAATCAGATGAGATAGTGCTTTCAAGAATCAATGATCATATGAATAGCATAACAGTGGATGAAGAATACTATACTTACTAACCATATCACACATGTGATGGGTCGGATAAGATAGTGCAGGTATCACTATTAAATCAAGCTTATGAGTTGACCAATGAGATGACAGTCATTGGCAACTAAGACAAACTTGACACAAAGTGAAGATTACCGTTAAATCAAGCTATGAACTGATTAATGAGATGACAGTCATATTGCAGTTAAGATTACTTGAATTAAAGCATAGAAGCAATAAGAAGTGACACTCTGATATTCATAGAGAAAGAATACTGTGATATGAATTACATATCTATGACAATCTATTACAAATGCAGCATGGTATTGTATCCAGCATTCAAAACCCCTAAGTCCTATGACTGAACCCCCCAGGCTTTATAGCCTTTACAAAGAAGTTTCAGATCCTAAAAAGATGGATCAATTATTCTAAAAACAGAAAGTAAAACAATATTTACAATAAAATAGGAAAAACCCTCAAGATGAGGTCAATCCATATCTAATGATCTCTAAGAGTAGTAGATTGTTGATGAA
>SNQJ01S0049221.1:24368-67175 GCA_010110895.2 Picea sitchensis | reverse complement strand
ATAAACTAATGTCTTTGTGATTATTCAATGTTTCTTCCATTTGCAATAGTATAGTCTCTGATTCTTTCTGGTGTTCTAGCATATTCTTAGTCCGTTGACCTTTCTCTTGGTTTTCTTGTCTCATATTCATCTTTTCAACTTTAGCAATCATTCTATGGAAATCCAAAACTTCATTATTAATGGATTTACAACAAAGACAAATAGGGTCCCTAACAGGGCATTCCTTAGCAAGGTGTCTCGGTTTTCTGCAACTATAACAAAGAGTCAATCCTCTCTTTCTCTTAAATGATCCCAAATATTTCATGTACTGCGCACTGGGATCACAATGAAGAACCTGTAAAAAATTATTTCTAGAGTCCCACATCCACTTGTTAGTCCAAAAATCCTTTCTATGCATAGGAATAACATATCTTTCATTAGTTCTATCGGATCTATTCATATCAAATATTCTTTCTTCTAGTTGCGCCCTAGTTTTCAAACTAGGACAAAATCTATCAAGCATACCTAGATCCATTCTTTCGAAATTAAAATTTCCACTTATCTTACCTTTCTCAGAGCACAAATATTTAAGATATTACCTCTTTTCTTCAGATCCGATTCCATTCTTAGCATGGAGCTTCACAATTCAAGTAGAGTTCTACGCAACACAACAACAGATCTATGCACAAAACTTTGTCTTTTCTTCAGTTCCCAACAATCATAGTTTCAGGTCTTGACAACGGAACCAAATGTTGTCACACAAGGGCAGACCCAGGGTTCAACGCTTCAACAACGCACCAACAAAACCCTAACTACCAGCCCTTTCGGCAACACCTACGAAGCAGATGAAGTCTCACCTGAGGTAGAGGCAAGGGGGTTGTAGGACTCAAGTGTATACAACCTAGATGGGACACAAATATGTGATCACAATACTTAACAGAGCACTTAGAAATTAACATTCATTATTATTTACTCTTATTCACATCACAGGTTAAAACCCTAATTACATAACAATGCGGTATTAACCCAGATCTAACACATCCAACCATTCAACACATAGAATCAAACAAATCTAGTACTCATTCAGATCATTAAGCACTAATATACTATATCATATGCATCTAACATACATAAAGGTTAAATCACTAAGTAAATATAAGAATAATACAACACAGAGAACATAACACATGATATACGTGGTTCACCCCCATCATGGGCCTACGTCCACCAACTCTTATTCTTCTTTATTATCTTCTTCCAATCTTCATGCATGCATAGAGCCACAAATCCAACTCTGCATAGGACAATATATCTACGTGCACCTCACCAGATCCTCCTTCCCCAAACTTAGCACAACACAAAGCTTCCTTACAACCACTTGCACTTAGCTATGCAAGTTCTCAGCACAATTTTGCACAAATCCAACTAGTCATGCACTAAGCCAATTCGATCACATATATCCAACTACTGACTGACTCCTACTTACATCGCCTAGATAATTTTTTATACATTACAAATGGGGACTAAACATGGGTAAACCCATGGGCTAACATCCCATACCCGTTACATAAACCCTAACACCCAAAATCCTGCAAAAAGGGGCGAGATCCCGTGATATCTGCTTTTCCTGGGCACTTCATCTTTGACCAGCTTGTCGAAGTTCCAAAATTGGTCAAACATGACCAAGGTTATCCAAAACTTGGTCAAGGGCCAACACCATCTATGCCAAAACGGTTCTTTGATAACTGCAAAAAAATATACAGTTGTCTTTCAAATAATGTTTGTAAAAGTGTATAAAAGTCAAAATAGAATTTTGTAGAATGAAAGTAAATATCCACATATGCAAATAATTTAACATGATATTTCATTGAAACATAATCTTGAAAATTTATTTTGAAAGTCAAAGGATGGAAAATCAATAGCCATCTATGCCTAAACAGTGCTTCGACAAGCTCAAAAAATATACAATTGTCTTTTAAATAATGTCTGTAAAAAGTAAAGGCAGTTTTCTAAACAGACTGGGATTATTGATCCCGTGGACCATTAAATATAAGAAATACCTGGAAAAAAGAAAGAAAGACAATTAGAAACCATTGTTAGGTCTTCATAGGTCATAAACCAAATAATTTTAAGCAATTAATAAGTTAGTAAAATAAAAGGATAACAAAAGTAGATGAAATGAATCACTAAATACTTACCAAGAATGAAATATTTTGTTACTGTGGTTTATGTGGTCTTACTGTGTATGTTCCTTTAAAATATTTCTTTCTTTGGGATTCTATTTCAGTCACCGTGTCTAGTCATTATTTTGGGTTAACAATATTTTCCAAGGTGTTTTTGACCCAGTGATCAATATAGTTCTTGATTGGTGGGATGGTGATTTCTTTCTTAACTTGAAGTGTGGAAAATGTGCTCCTCTACATTTTTTCATTCCTCTTGCAATTGCTAGATGGATGAAAAGTGGTATTCTTTGTCATTAACAAATGTAACAAGCCACAGTTTTAGTTCTTCTTCGGGAGTCTCCACAAGATCACTAAAGTCACTAGCTAATGAAGTCTTCATTGTTGCCGAGTGGCTATCAAGATCCTCTTTAGTTATCATGGCTGAAGTTTTGAAAATTTATGGACCCTACAATTCTTTAACAAGATCAAATGCTTTTAAAATAACATCACCTCTCCTTTCATTGATTTTTTCGCAAGTAGAAATTACATCTTGCAACATTTTTACTCGTTGATTCCAAAGTGTCTTTATTTTATTTATTCTTATTCTTGAGGGTAGTCCCTGTTGATTTCCTCGATGGTTAGAAATACTAGTGGCTTGCACAATGAAAGTATTTAGCTAGTTTTTGCAGTGGGCTTCATCTTGTTTCAAGTGTCTTTGCAAATCTCCAATAAAACTTGAAATCCTCTATGAAATATCACATAAATTGGTGATGACCTCCCATGCATGTCTGATTGTATCAAGTCTTCTATTAATGACGTAGACCCTCGAACCCTCAGGATTAGGTCCACTTAGGATCACTCTAATATTCCCCTGAGCCAAAATGGCTCCTTTGTCACTGGAATGTCCAACAAATCCATAGGTCCTTTGTAAAACTTGCCTGATGTAGATAAAATCCAGGCACGAGCCTTACACTTCTATATGACCACAATCTGGTCCTTACACAGGTGTTTCTCTTTACTTCGGAAGTTCGTGAGTCAAAGACCCTCAACTTATCTTTCTATGACCTTCGATACCCGAGATCACGAGATGGGTATAAATCCTTCTTTGTCAGCGCCCTCCACGCGTGACTGTCGGCTAGGGATAAATACTTAGCACCTCTCTCAACTCGTGACCTCACAAGTTGGAGTGTCGAACCTTGGTACTCTCCCCTTGAGAAACTACAAGAGGCGATGATCGAATACCTTTGAACACTTTTCTCTACTCGCAATCTCGCGAGTTGAAGTGTCGATCTCTCGTGCCCTTCTTCTACAAAATCCCGAGATGTAATGGTCAGTGATGGATTGACCCCTCGATACATGAGTACATGCCACCTGTCACCCTTGTGATCCCCACATGACATATATGCCACACACTCACACGTGCCTTCGGCTCTCGCCACTTCACCACTTCTGCAGTCGAAGGTGAGTCCTTCCAACTCCCGATCTCCCGATACGCGATAACTCCATGGAGTTCTGATCTAATGGTTCTCCCATTCCTAGATCCAATGGCTCAGATCTTCTCGCTACTTCACTGTTCATGCAACCAAAGAGTTTGGTTCGCTCTCCGAACTCACAAAACTCCAAATTTAAGAACTGATCCACGCTCTACCTGAACACGATCAACGGTCCTCATTGATTCTTGAACCCAACATAATGGTTCATCCAACCCTTATCTACCTTGTAATTTCTCTAGATCCTACGTTCCTCGTGACTTCGCGAGTTCTCCTCGGAGAATTTCGACCATTCAATTCCTTTCCCAATGACTTCTGCATCACTGAACCAATGTTCCTCGTTTGGACTTGGCTTCTGCGATATAACTTTGCTCAACCTTCCTTTGAACAATTCAAATGTGTTATCCCTCCTCGAGCTTTACCTTACAAACTCCAAATCTCCAAAGGGACTCCTGCATGCACTCCTTGCAACAATATTCCAAATACTTCTAAGTATTTGACCTCTCGACTTTGTGCACTTCCTCTGCAACAATAGTCCTTCTCCCTTTCAACCTTAGTTAATAAATTCTAAGGCCTCAGCTAGCTTGTGCACACCTTGCACGACTTTTGTGCTTCTGCCTGCACTTCTGTTGAAATGAGAACAACGATATCTCTCCCGAGCTTTCAGAGATAAAATCCGAACCCTGTCAATGCACACCTTGCAGATATTTTCACTGCACTCCTTGCAGGAACTCTCACTCAGGAAGAGAAACATTTGAAACTCATTTTCCTTTTCTCTCATATTTCAAAAATTCAACATGAAATCATACACACACAACATAAAAACAAATGCAATACAGAGAGAGTAAAATGACTATAAGCACACCATTCAACATGTATACACAGAAAACATCATAACACCATGCATCTGATTCAAAGCTTCATATATTAATTCAAAGCTCTTGTACATGGGTTCTTCTCTACAACTCTCTGCTACAACTCTCTCTTCTTCTTCTGTGCTAATGTTACAATCTAATGATACAATAATACAAATATGAGGGTTTCTATATCTGTTTTCCCTCCTATCTCCTAAAACTGTCTAATCTATCATTCAATTCTACCTACTATCATTAACTTGGCTTAAATGCCTTTACATTGAATAGATAAGAGCAAGTCACTCACAATCCATCTACAACACTTATATGTAAATGCAAGTATGCCTCCTTTAACTGTTACATTAAATATCTACGCATTCATTTTCAAAACATGAAAAACATGAAAAATGCGCTGGTGCTTGTCCCAGCTGGCTTCCACCTCCACGCTTGCTTGGCTGCTGCTGATGCTCCTACATCAATTAATGTTATAAAAACCATAGAGTCTGACTCCATTCAACAATTGAAGCACTTTCTTGATTTGATTTGAGGTTCCTAGACTACTTGGAGGAGCATGTTTTGTTGAAAGTATGTTGAGTGGTTGTGCAAACAATGGATTGGGAGTTAGTTCACTTATTTTTTTCTTCAATTTAATAGTTTGCAACTCTTGTTCTGAAATTGAATCTGCAATAGCATCTCGTGTAGAAAAATATAATTGCATGAGTTTAGATGATGCAACTACTGAGACATCGACTATCGACCTGAATTTCTAAGCGACCTTTTTGTTTTCTAGAATTACCTTCTTTATCTAAAACTTCTTTTCGTGCTTCTTGTATTTAGTATTGTGTAGTTTTAAGGATTGTTCATCAAATAACATGGGTTCCTTTTTTGTTAGGTCCTATGTAATCTATTATCTTTCAACAATTCATTGGGATACCCAATTCATTAGCTTTGTGTTCTTGATTTCCATATCAACAATATTTTGTGGGCTTCCTGCATCTTGTGAATTGTCTCTATTTGAGCTTCGTTTCCTTTTCTGTTGGGAAATTGTGTGTGTACATTCAAGATTTGCATGAGGTGTTTTCTCTCCATCGTCATCTCTAGCACACCTGTCATTAATCTCATCTTCATTTATCTTATGTTGTTTTGTTATTTTCCTAGAGGAGGATATCTTACGTGGCTGGCCATTGGAAGAAGACTTGACATTAGTAATGCTTGCCCCCCTTTTTCTTGGTTTGTTGTGGCCTCTAGTATTTGAACTTATTTATATCAACAAGCCCTCGCTACGTGCATTATTGACCTTTTTTAACATATTATCACCAGTTTATTCATCAAATATCATGAAAAGGTTACTATACCTTATCGATGTTAAATATCGTGAGAACAAACCCTCGAGGTCAAAACCCCCTAGGGGATCTACATATTTTAGATTAAAAATATTAAGTGTGTCTGAGAATTATTTCATATGCACCACATTCTTGATGATTGTGTCACCAACTCGAAGAGACAATGTAATGAAATTATTTTTCCTCTTCATGTCAAATAGAATACACCAGAATTTATATTGGCGGAAGACCTTAGCGAAAAAATATCTATCGCAGAAAAACACCAGGAGTAGAAGAGGGTTTCATTGACAACCATATAAGAAGATGTAAGTATGGTTTTCCTCTTGAATGGAAATTCCCTTTCCCTTAAGAAAATCCTCAGTTTCATAGATTATTCTTTTGGGCTCTACCCCAACCAACATGTGTCTGAAGAACAATGTAAAAATTAAATGGTGCTTTATGTTTGCACAACATCAGGTGCCAGAAATGAAATGGTTCATTGTGAATATTTACAATGGCTTTTACAAGGAGACCGTCAAAGAAATTGCAAAAGACAATTGCGAATACCAAATACGCGACCATGAAAAATATTTGAGTGCTAAAGTAGTTACTTAACTGAAAATAAACTGCATTTGATATCACCTCTGCCCAATCAAAGATGGAATCCTTCTAAAAGGAAAAATGCAGTGCATAAAGAGCTGACTTGGGTATGTGTGAAGTCAACTCACAGCCAGCCACACGTGAAAACAACCATGAAAATCCCATGTATGGTTCTTGTAGCAAGGTTATATTGATTGCTAAAAGGTCGGTCGAAATGTTTGGAAAGGGTAGAAGAAAGTATTTTAAAACATTAGAACCACATTTTTGAGAGGATATGAAGGCATCTGCATCAACATGCTGAAGAGTTTTATTTATAGATGGAAGATGGAGCATTTTCTTGAACATGTTCTAAGTAACTAGGACAATTGGATTCTTTCTTTTTGTTGTTACTTTAATCATTCTTGTCATGGAATCAAACATTTGAGCACACCAGGTTATGATTTCTTTGAAGTCAAAAAATTCAGGTACACAACCAACATTGATGAGGCCTATGGTCCAAAGTCTATCATTTTTCTTTTCTTCTAGCGGCTTGTTCAAGAACCATTGGTATGAGGTAGACCAGTGGAAATTATTGCTTTCTCCGGCTAGTGAATTGATAATATCAATGCAAAAGGGATATTTTCTTCTTCCATTTTCCATACGCTTACTTTTATAATCATCTTTGATATAGGTGAACCTTATGAATAATATATTAGTGAGGACCAATTGCTTTAAATCCAACTGCATGACACATATTCACTATAAATTCCTTTCCACTTTGAGTTATCTTTGAAACATGCATAATCATAAGTAGAAACCATTATGTAGCTCATAGAAAAGAGAGAAATTTACTTTGCACGAGTCTTAAGCCCAACACTTTCTTCATAAATCATAGAAATTTAACCTGTCATAAATGATTTAGTTATAGTGAAAATTATGTTTCCTATCATAATATGTGTTGTAAAACTATTAGATGTGCAGAGGGAAGGAATTGCGAAAGATATGGTTGTGTTGAATGCAAAGCTATAATGGTAGTAGAAGGTTCGGTACAAGGTGGAAAATCACCAGGAAAACAACCTTTTTGATTACTAGTTGTTTTGAACAGGGATACATCTTGAGTTAGTACATCTTTTGCATGAGGGATATCTATAGATTAAATACTAGTTATGAATTTACAGTGCTTGTGGTTTGACAATTTCCAAGAGATTGATGTCCATGTCATGTTTTTGAAGTTTGACAAGGGAGTTTCTTCATCGAGATTCTTTAAATTCTTGTTGAAGCAATATTGTTACTAGAAGATGTGGTGCATAGACTATAGGCATAAGAACATCGTTTTAATTTTCTATTTTCTATACGTGTGTTTCCTATAATTCACTTTGATATATGTGACAATTATGAATAATACATTACGAAGGTGCAATTGCTTTAAGAAAAATTGCATTCGATGTATTTACTAAAATTTTGTTTTCACACATGAGTTAGTTATGGAATATGTTGAACATTAAATATAAAGCATTAAGGAGGTCATAGAAAAGAGTGACATTTATTTCACATAAGTTGTAAATACCTTTTTTTTTTCTTCCAAATCGAAGCAAATAAAGGTGCCATAAATGAATCGGTTATCATGCAAGTTATGTGGCTTGTCAGAATAGCTGGTGCAAAACCATTGAAAATGCTAAATCACAGAAGTAGAAACTATGCGAGGATCAGTGATGAATTGTGCGAACAAGGGATTGAAATAAAAGTAGTCAAGTCCTGGATGTGTGGGGTATATACATGTGTGGAGTGTGTAGGTGCAAAAGATATAGGCGTGTGAATTCTGGGGATATGGTAATCACAAAAGACTCCGCACAAATGCAAATGTCGAGGTGTATAAGTGTAGAAACGTGGGAGGATCAGACATGTGGATTATCCATGAAGGGGTTGAAGAAACAGAATTGGCACCTAGATATTATTTTGCTTTTCAAAAGCAATTCAAGTTCATGGGTTGTCATGCCATGATTTTTGACAAGCTATATAATTAGGTGGATGGTGGAGTAATTTATGGCACGTTGGTTTGCTAGGATTTAGAAGGAAACCACATAGATTTAGACATGATGCAAAGTAGATGTCCCATTTTTTTATGGACCACAAAGTGATTTTTATTTATGGTGACCCATGTTTCAGAGGCTATTCATGTATCTGGAAAAGACACTTCATTAAATATGCACCATGCACCTGGCTTTGAAGTAATTTCAGCTATCTTATTTATTTATGTTTCATAAATTTTGTATTGAAATGCCTTTATTCTTAGTGTTTTTTTTCAAGTGTGTATAAGATTTTTTTGTTACGATATTTCCATGCTCTTAGTTAGTATATGCTCCAAAAATAAAATGCTTACTCTATTTTCAATCCTTTCACAGGGAATACACACTTTTAACCCTTGCACTAAGAATTCATCCCACCTATGATCTCACGTTGGCTCACTTGAGTGGCTCGACACTTGTGGAGTTGGCAGAGCTATGGCATCAATAATTTTGCATAGGTGTATTCCCCGCAAATATAGTACTTGGTCTATTCATCACTTGGTATTTTTTTAAACATTGTGTGAACAACTGATGTGACTCCTCTTCTCGCACTCCACCACTTCCTCACTTATACCATTTCAAATAGTTGCAAATAGACATATTTTATTTGCAAGTTACCCAAGAGAGTAGAACTTGCATTTTAATTGATTTCATGTGTATTTAAATTCAGCGATCATGGTAATGCAGGCCAAGAAAATACGAGTGGCTAACTTAGGGGTGTTTTTACTTTTCCATATTTAACCTTGATTGCAAAGTTTTCCTATGATCATATTTCTATAGTGCACACAACAATATGCTTGGTACATGTTCAATCTGCAGTGATGTATTCCAAATAGGAAAAATTTAGTATTCTTAGTGTTTATGCAGAGGATCCATATAACCTCTCCACTTTCATATGTTGATATCTACACTTGTGAGTTTCTTCACAGCATGCAACCATATTTTCCGCACTTCCATGTTTAACACAGCTATGATGCCGACACAACCAATACTTAGTCTATTTTCAACACCTGTACCGAGAATCCATAAAAATCACCATATTGTGTTGTCGCACTTCTGTACTTCCAATACTACAAATAATTTCCAAATGACACTTTATACTTGAAACCAACTGAATACAATATAACTTGCATTTTAATTGATTTACTATGTATGTAAATTTAGGATTCATAGTAATGCACACCAAGAAAAATCTATCATACTTACTGTTTTTAGATTTCTGTGGTGAAGAATTTCATAATCATTTGCCGGAGAATCCACAGTTGATGTCATTTTGTCATCGACGTTTCGAATCCTGATCGGGATTCATCATCAGGACAAAATGACATCAACTGTGGATTCTCCGGCAAATGATTATGAAAATCTAGCATACTTGTGAGTTGTTTCCAATTATATTTGGTTGTTGGTTGCATACAAGTTACTGAACTGGGGCATAGCAATATAAATTGTTTATTTTGAATTCCTGGCACCCATATTGTATTCAATTTTTTCTTTGAAAAACTATTAGACAGATTACCTGGATCATAAGTGAACTATGGAAATTATCTTACCTAGAACCCAAATGAAATATGGTAGTTATATTATCATGTGTTCAAGGGTTTAAAATGTATATGAAGATATCTACATATGTGCATTTTTGCGTAGATCATAGCCATATCTTCTACACTTCCATATTTCACACAAGTATGACGCTCACATTGTGGTGATAATTCACCCTCAATAGATAGGTTGAGTTCCCCTAGTTGGATTTCCTTCAAATTGACAGTTAACAACAAATGCATCCTAACATTCTCATCACCATCTATTCTATATTCTTATAGGATAGTTTAAAGGAGAGAATGAAATAAGGATTGTGTACCTTATTTATGAATTTTGTCCTCGTTGCTCCAGTAGTTGAGATCCAATCCAAAGATCCTCAATGAAGATGATTCAAAAACAACAAACAAAACATCCCCTACTACTATCAATCAATAGATAATAGTAACTCTACTTATGCTAACTTAAATACAAGTAAACATAATCAAGATGAGAACAAGATGATTTTAGGGAAATAGGTCAAGTTATATTATCAATAAGAGCATGAAACACTTACAACCATTAGGTGCAGATGCAGTCCTCCAAGCTCCCTTATTCAACCCTTGATCACACTTTCAAGACATTCTCCCAAGATCAACAAATTAAATCTATTAACATCCTTCTCCTAAGTTTCTCATAAGATGATAAGTTTTATGCTCATTCTGGTTCCTCTCCCCCAAGCCATTGATGGCCCTGGTTATATAGCATTCAAGGGATCCAACCAACAGGTCTAAATGGAGGATATAGTTGAGGATTTTAATGGATTAGGTAGAGATTTAGTTTTATATTTTTTATCATGGATCTTCCTTATCATGGAATGGAAGGAAGTTGAACAAATATTGATAAAAACAATGTAATCCACCCAGATCCTTCTCGAGATATGCCCCTAGATTCATGGGATTTGACCAAATATGCATGGTTTTCCCCCCATATATGTGTACAAGGCATTCAGGACACCCCCTTAACACTAGAACATGATTATGGATTCCCCCCCAAAGTGGGGAAGGGGGCGGCCATGGTCAAATAGGCCTAGAAAGAGAAGGGGAAAGTGATATTTTGACCCTCAAATGATGTTTTTCTTCCTCCAAATTCACAAGGGATCATAACATGTGATTTTTACATGGTAACAAGGTCAAAATACTTAGGAAAGTGTGACACTTGTGCCATGACATTGTTCCACTGAAACCATGACATTTAGGGTTAGGTGTGGTACTACCCCAAAGTGTGAGTTAGAGAGAAGAAAGAGATGGCATAACACTTTTTAAAAATTGAATGATCAAAGTGAAGAGTCAGGAAGACACAATAGGAAGGAAAAAGAAAAAATACATCAATATACATATAACATCGAGGTATGCATACCCATACTTAGAATAATATGTATCAATTCATGTTTGTCGACCAATACAGTGCAGATCCATGAGAATACTGACTAAAAAGGATATGGCCACCAATTGATCTTTGGTCTGACACATATTTCTATGACTTGATCATAATGTATCCATGAGATTGTACACAGTGGATCTACAACATATGATAAAAAACAACCCTGGAACCAATACAACATGGATCTATGCCACAATATATATCACAACTTCATAATCTCCATCGCATCCTGAGGAAGGAAGATAAGCAAAATGATTGTTTCTTGGATAGTCCCCGAGGGGTATTCAATCTAGATCTTCGAATTGTAAGAATATAGCCATGTGAATATAGGTCTTGGCGTTGAACATGGTAGAAACCTCTTTATTGCTGATAAATGATGTAAAATGGAAATTAACCCAGTCTTGAGAAATCACCAATGATGACAATGATTCCCCAGGTATTGATACATTTAGGAATGTGAGATATATGATTTGAAGTCAAAATTTCATGGAATCATCCGATCATAGATGAATTATGTAAACCTATTTTCGGAAGTTAGGAGGCTTTCCATTGAGGCATGCAAGTTCTGAGGTACCAAATAATTTATAAGTATTGTTTCTGGATAATGATCTGAAGTCAACATGAAATATAAATCGAAGGAGGGCCATGATGTATCCCCACATCCTCGACCAAAAGAAACAAATAAGGATAGTAATGAATAGTGATGGATCAAATGATGGTGAGCTGACACAGGGGTGAAAATGAGGAGGTTGAGTTCCCTTGAACATATGGAAACACCATAGATGACTTGGCAGCATTGACTCCAACAAAGCATGAAAAAATGCTGATGATGTGAAGACAATGATGGATCTCTTTGAAGAGTTGAAAGAGTATGGCAGCACATGGAGCGTGTTGACAAGAGGCTGAGAGGTGAATCAATTGTTACGTGCTTAAACAATTATGCTTCTTTTAAAATCTTTACAAGGCACTCAGTGATCACAATAATAACAGGAAATAAACAAAGGCACATTCAACATCTGTCACATATATAAGAAACACAAAGGTATATATTTCACAGGAAACCCATCTGAGGGTAAAAACCTCTTTCTTTATATGATAAGTATTATCTACATTCTTTACATTATCATCACATATGAGCACCAACTCATTGTGGCTACAACCTCCTTTGTTTTACAAGGTGCAACTTGTAGAGAGCACCAACTCTATGTTTTCTCTAGCACCCACTAGAAGGAAGCACCAACTCCTTTGGATTCTCTAGCACCAACTTCGAAGGCACACCAACTCCTTGGTTTCTCTAGCACCAACTAGAAGGCTGCCAACTCCACCGATGTTCAAGCACCCACTTGAACTCTGGGGACAACCTTGATCCTCCCTGGCACTTTCCTCCCAACCACCTGAATTATAAATTCTTTGTGCCTAAAACTTATTATAGAGATATAAAAGTTATTCAATGGCTTACCCGCCTTATTGTTGTTCACATTACCTTGCTTTCACCTTGCAATGCGTCAGTGTCTTCCTGCACCCCTTACTTACGCTTTTTGTTCTTCTTCCTTTATGCTCTATGCACCATATACCTTCAATGCATCCCTCATTTGTCATTTTACGCTCCTACGCTTTGTCTCCTTGCACACCCCTGAATTATACTTCATAGTGACAAACCTTATCTCTTCTTTGATCTACATTCTTATAGTCTCTATGTGTGCTTTATTGCATACAATATTCATAATGCCTTGCATACTCTTTCAAGTACCAAATTCCTCCACTTCTCGAGTGCTCTGTGTGATCATCATGGCGACTCTTCCGGCTTCTCGTGGCAATTTCAGCCACAGCCTCTATCATCGCAGGTGTTGTCTGGATATTCCCTTTCTCTTTGGCGGTTGAGACTCTTCGTCTTCTCACCCATTCTGATCGGCTCATCGCTACATTTAGTTATGAGCTCCAACCCTCATCAGTATCGAATTTCCTCCTGATCGTCTTCATTCAACATGATTCCATGTAACTCTTTGAAATCCTCTGGAAATCTGATCTCTTATCCTCACGAGTAAAGAAACCAATAATGGTTTCTAGCAGTTGCTAATGAGGATCAATATTGGCCCTTGATCGTGTATGTTCACCTCCATCTTTAGTTATCTCACGATGAGTTCTTGCGTTGTTACCATTTCGCACTTGCAATTTGAAGATTCTGCGATGGAACATCTTGAGTCTCCATGTCGATTCCAGAAATCCCGAAATGGAGTTTTATAGTAGCTCTACCGCTATATGGCCATAGTAGCTATGACCAAGCACTTATGCATAAAGTGATTTTCGTGAATTCATGTTTTGTGAATGCGGAATGGAGCATCTAGAGCTCTCAATCGCAATCTCAAAATAAGTTGGATCGATGGGTCTAGATCACCTTGATCCTCCGCGAGTTGCCGGTCGTATTGATTTCATATCTAACGAGTTCTTCTATAGAAGTTTCTTGTCACTCCGGGCTTGCGATGACAATATTCGAAATAAAGTTGGATCGGCGGTCCTAGATCCGCACCTTGATGCGGCAGGTTTGATTAACTCGCGATTTCACATCTCCCGAGTTCTTCGATGGAGGTTCTTGTCGGTCAAGTTTCTATAGGCGATACTACGAAATGGAGTCTTTGTGATGCTCGCGATCTTTCTGCGTCCTCTTGATCGGCTAATTCAAGATCTTATCATGATTCCAGCATTTACTTGAATTCTACGTGATGAAGGTCATTCCAAGTCATGATAAGCGAGACTCCAAGATGGAGCTCCAGTCAGCGATCCTCGTTCTTGGTGATCGGACGGTCCTAATCTTTAGTCGCATGTCCCGGCGATCCTAAGATGGATATTTTCATTACTCCAAGTCATGATAGCCAAGACTCTAGAGATGGAGTGGGATCAACCGGTCGGATCAAACTACTCGATCTGATGGCTAAAGATAGTTTCCTTGATTTCGCATATGTGAATTTATCCACCTTGATTTTGTCGCCGATTTATTGCTTTCCATGTTGTTCTTTCCGTAAGCTAATGTATTTTCCATCGTTATTTCTTGCCATCAATGACAAGCTTACTCCCCAACAATTCTACGATCTCTTGGGCTGTTGAATTTTCTATCGTGACGTCTTCCCACTAATACGGTATGTACATGCTACATGCTCATGCCATCGTTGTTGCTTTACTTTCCATCAATGACAAGAATCGTTGCAGTAAACATTTCCATGAGAGAATGAGGCGAGATCAAAGGTTCTCTTCGAAGGAATCAAAGAGTATGATGACATCACGATATTCAAACAAGTTCCATGTCCAAGGGAGACATCAAGCTACCATAATGATAAAATAATTGACCCACTTCTCAAGTCTCCCCACCCATATAGGGCGGTACCTCTTTGTTTTAGCGAGCTTGAAGAGGATGATAAAAATTCTCTGGGATTAACTCATCTTGATTAATCATATTCACATGTTAAAATGAATGTAACTGAAGAAGGAAGGGATTCATCGAGATGCGATCCTTCCTTATTTATATTTTATGAGTCAAGGAAGGAGAAGCGGCGATCTTTCATATTTAGAGATGCGAAAATATTAGATAAAGAAGACTAGAGCAATGGAAATTTTCACAAAGTTAGTCCCCAGGGTCAAAAAACGTATGCTGATACCTAGGGAGAACTCTTTTAGTCATGATTGACTAGAGTATTCATTTTCCTCAATTAGTCTACTTGAGGCCAAAAATGGGTAAACTACCACTTTCGAAGACACCATTTCAAAACCATTTTATTGAGTGTGAGAAAGGAAACAAATGCACTATAAATATTTTTCATGTTTGAGAGTATGGAAAATAGCAAAGGGACTCAAAGAGTTCCTTTTTGTATATATTTATGAGCTGAAAAGAGATGAAAATACTTGGTAACCTATTATCATGTATAATGAGCATATTGAGAAAGAACAAAGATAGGCTCACTAAATTATTCCTCATGTATTTATGAGAACAAGAATGAACAAAGACAAAGACTAATCTTAAGAAGCTTGGGGCTTAACTCCAACATGACACCTAGGGGATGGATACATACTTTAAGATTCATTTCATCCATGAGATCTATTAGAACAATTTATATATTCACTATATAGCTCCTGGCTAACTAAAATGAAAATGACCACGGAGTGAAAATATTATCGTGATCAGATTGGTAATTCTAGAATCTAATGAAAGGCTTGACTTAATGGGAGATAAAACAGTTAGTTTCATTTTTAGCAGGATTGACATGAATAGAGACTATGTTCCTTAACCTATAGGTTCAATTTCCCGGATCTATGTTTCATTTTTAATGAACTTGACATAGGAAAAGAACTGTATAGCAGTCATATATTTCATTTTAATGATCTTGACACATGAAAAGAACTATGATCACATACCTCTACTTGATAATGGCTTCCAAGAGGACAATTCTAGAAGGAATACATGTCAAAGGGACAATCCTCGATCATGGCTTCAAATATATCTTCGATATATGGAAAAAATACACTCTGGAAGAGGAGAATACATGTCGAGGGTCCCGCGATAGAGATGAGGAGATCAAGGATTCTAATAATCCTATTGAAGAGATCACCATGTCAAATACTGGATCTAAGTCATGAGAAGGGAGATATTCCCTCTCATGCGGGGTTGAATGTATGGGGTAGTTTGTTACATAATTGACCTACGGTGGGGTGGATATCGTTGGCATGTATGGACCGTTGATGGAAGGTGGATGGTTGACCATCTTATGAGGGTCAATGAATGAAATCTGTTCGATTTTTATTATGTTTCCATTGTGAGGGAAACGCCTTACTTGAAAGAGTGTGGATACAAAATATTTCATGTTTTAAACATAATATTTCCCAAGGATAAAATTAATGTCCAAGGGGTCATGGACTTCCATCACATCAATAAAGGAAATTTTTCCCTCCCAAGGTAACATGAAACTGAGGAAGGATACCTGAGTTGGCTAACCCATACATTAGAAACCAACAAATTATGAGTCACTGGTGCAAGCGGAGAAGAAACTAAATCTTTCCAAGCAATGGAGGATAAGATACTAATGGATGCATCCTCGTTGACAATAGTTTGAGGGAAGTCCCTACCACAAACATGAATAATGATACGGAAAGGTATAGGAAGAAAATAGAGAGTCTATTTATCACAGCATTCCAATTGAAAGAATGAATTGGTGCTTGGGGGTTCCATGGGAATGAGATAAATTCCCCTAGCATGAGGATTGTCAACAGAAATAAATGAAAATGTCCAGTTACTCTTTAATGGGAGAGTGGAATTACAGATGATGATGGGGTCATATTGACCATGTTGACTTCACTCACTAAACAGGGAGTGGGATCGATTGATGATCGAACTGGATCGACCACTTTGTTCACTCTTCGGAGAGTGGGAATTAGGCCGATGATAAATTAGAATCAACGGTTTGGTTGTCACTCGTTAGAGGAGGGGTGGGATCGACCGATGACAGAGTCATATTGACCACTTTGGTTTCCCTCTAAATAAGGAGTGGATCGACCGATGACGAAGTCATATCAACCACTTGATCAAATAATGTAGGGTTGGGAGAAATCTTACAGTAATGAGGTAGAAGAGGTTTATAAGAAACAACAATGTCTTCTAAAAATTTGGAGGCTTCATCCATATGAGGGAAAAGGTGGTTTGAGTGTCACCTTGACAAAACTACAAGAATGTTGGAGATCCACTTTTTCCCAACATTACTATCACCAACATGATGACCATAGGCTGACGAAACAGACTGAAGGGAACCCAAGGACCACACTCCTAGAACCTTTAGGATTCCAACTCAATCTCGAAGAAGGTGGTCACCCTTGCAAAACCTGCAAGGGAATTTGAGCTTATGGTAAGGAGGTGGATGTATTGATGGTCGATAGTCCCAGCGATGCGTGGTTTTGTTTAGCCCCTTACTTGTTTTATTCTTCATGCTTCTTCTTAGCTGTAACCTTCTGGTTGAGTGGAAACAAGGCTTTCACGAGGGAAGGGCCGAAAATGAAGAATATACCTTGAGAGGAATAAGGAAAAGAGTCAGCATGAGGTTGACCCCTATTCAGATAGGGGAGTTACATTAGACACAATTAAGTTACGATGAGAAAAAATGGAGTGGATAACAACCATACAAGTAAGCCTATAGTGAGACTAGGTAAAGTCAAAGTAGCAATATAAGGAGCATTAAAAGAAGGAAGAACAAAAAGGTTCACCGGGGAAAAGGGGTCATAGTTTGGTATATCCCAGAATTGATGCCATAGACTTAGAATCACCCAAAAGTATCCTAAATAAAACAACACACACTACTAAAGCCCCTAAAATATAAGAGAAAACAAACAAAAGGAGTAGGGATCTTCCAAAGATGGGATATGGGGATGTCAACGAAGATATGAGAGAGAAAATGATTACCCCCAAACTCACTTGACCCTACCCGGTGCAATGTACTTCCATGAAATTAGGCCCTCCAGAGAGGCTGAAAGTATGATACAAGGTATGCCTCGGGTACCACAAAAGGAACCTTTTAGAGATTCCCTTGCAGTCACAGTGTGTAGAGACCTGAGAAGAAAGAAACTATGGATACCATTCCATAGCCGTGAGATGGGTAGGTAATAATTAGGCAGTCAAAGACTTTGTAAATGGAATTTCCACTCTTCAAGGCTCTGTACTTACTGAAATTCCACTAGGAAAATAGATGAGGGTAGATATCAATATGTTGCTTTCATTTGACCTCGTGATTAAATCCCTTGCTATAGGAGGTCTCCCAACTATCACCAATTTCTACTACTTGGATTTCTTACTCTATGGTGTTCTAGAGTCTGTAGAGGTGGCCTTGGGATTTTACTGTCCACCCTACAACCAAGGACCTAAAACCTAGACTTGTGATCATTTTTTAGAAAGGAAGAAGTCAGTTCATTTAGATTAAAGCGTTTATTCATTTATGATTCATTTTTAATCAAAGGAGATGGAAGTGAAAGCGATGGTGTGATGACTTGAAATCAAAAGAACAAAACAAGATGGAATGCAATTTTTTTTGTTTAATGAACCCTATATACGAGAGGGATGAAAGTTGTTCTTTTCTTTCAAAAATTAGGAAAATCTACAATCAATGAAATACAACAACCAAAACAAATTACGTCCTAAAAAGTGGCTCAAGGTACTACTTCTCAAATGCACCAGAATTACTTGCAAAAAGACTGGACTATGGTGTTTTATACTTTTTTCTTTTCCAGAGTTATTAAACAACTTGAGAAAATGACAATTTATTTTTCTACTTTAAACCCAAAAGGAAAAATTAAATGAAGCTCAAAACAAAGCCTCCAAGGAAAGAAATAAGAAAGGAAAGGAATCAACCCAATAATGAATCAAGTATGAAGATACCCTTAAAACAAGAAAGATCAAATCAAACGAAACTAAAAGCACAAAGGAGTTTCAAAGATTAAAATGATAAGACAACTTGAGAATGAAACTCATTTTGAATCAGATGAGACAAATGAGACAAACCAAGTACACAAACATACAAATAAAGCTAAGGATAAAATGCTCCTAAGCAAGGATGAAAAGAAAATTGAGATGAAAAATAAAGAAACCAAAAAATCTGAATAAGAGACGATTACACTCATCTAACCATTTGGAAGTATCCTTAGATACTCAAGGAAGAACCTCAAATAGTCACAAAAAGCTGAGAAAATATGAGAAAAGAAGAAAAAAAGGGTTGGAAACTAATTACGCTGGGAGGGCAGCTCACTCCAGAAAGTGACCAGGAAATCTGAGGGTGATGGCTCTTGACTGATGATCTATAAAGAGAGGTGACCATGATGCTTTTGTGGTAGTTAGGCGAGACACCAAAAAGGGGGTAATGGATGCTCGTGAGGTCATAGAATTAGAATTTGACAAGCTTTCACCGAGCGTTAGGGTTTTGATCAACATAAGAGTGCCAAAGGAAAATAATCAATGTGTAGACCAATTCAAAGGATGCAAAGAGATAGAAACCTTAGAATAACTAGATGATTTCCCCAATGTATTTTCAGTTGCTTTGGTGAGATTTCTCCCACTGAGGACAAGTTGAGTTCCCCTATTTGGGTTTCCTTCAACTAGACAATTAACAACAAATGCATCCTAACATTCTCATCACCATCTATTCTATATTATTGTAAAAGAGTTTAAATTAGAGAATGAAATAATGATTATGTACCTTATTTCTGAATTTTGTCCTCGTTGCTCGATGGTTGAGATTCTCGGTGAATATGATTCACAAAAGAACAAACAAAAATGCCCTACTATCAATATTTAGATAATAGTAACCTTACTTATGCTAACTTAAAGATAATTAAACATAATCAAGATGAGAACACTATGATTTTAGGGAAATAGGGAAATTTATATTATCAATAAGAGTATGAAAAACTTACAACCATTGGGTGCAATTTGCACATTCCTCCAAGATCCGTTCTTCAGCCCTTGATCACACTTTCAAGACCTTCTCCCAAGATCAACAAATTAGCTCTCTTAACATCCTTGTCCTAATTTCTCATAAGATCATAAGTTTGATGCTCTGTCTGGTTCCTGTCCCCCAAGCCATGGATGGCCTTGGTTATATAAAATTCAAGGGATCCAACTAGCAGGTCTAAATGGAGGAGATAGTTGAGTATTTTAATGGATTGAGTAGATATTTAGTTTTATATTTTTTATCATGGAATGGAAGGAAGTTGGACAAATATTGATAAAAACAATGTAATACACCCATATCCTTCTTGAGATATGCCTCTAGATTCATGGGGATTTGATAATGAAATATGATGGTGATTTCTGAGGAAGAGGTATAAATCGGGATGCCCTTTAATCTGGAACAAAGGTAATGATTCCCGGAGTGGGAAGGAGACCATGATCAAAATAAGGTCTATAAAACAAAGGAGGAAAGTGAGTTTCGACCCTCAAGTGATCATTTTTTCTTCCTCCAACTTGAAAGGATATGACATATGTGATTTTATGGTAGACAAGATTGGGAGAATACTTAGGAAAGTGCAACACTTGTGCCATGACATTGTTCCATTACAACCGCAACACTTTGGGTGAGTTGTCATTAGTACAACACTTAGCAAATTGAAATGAGAAACTTAGCTAGGTGTGATAAAATGGAGTATAACACACATAGCCAATACATAGTCTGTTTTCAACACCTATCTGTATAATCCATACAACTCACTATGTTGTGCTTGCACACTTATGTACTTCCAATAATTCAAATAGTTTCCGAAAAACACTTTATATTTTCAACCTACCCAATAGAGAAGAACTTCCATTTTAATTCATTCTTGTATCATAGGAACAGGATTCATAGGAATGCACTAAAGAAAAAATATTATAGTTACTAAACTCCACTAGTTCTATTCAGGTTTAGTGCATGCAATTCGTGGAAATGAAGGAAAATAACAATATAATTTATTTTTTTTGAAACCTTCACACCTCTACTATATTAACTTTTTTCTCTACAAAGAGAATAGATAGATTACTTAGAACATAAATGAACTATGGTGTCTATATTTCCTAGAACAAAAATGAACATGGGAAACTATCATTATCACATGTTCAAGGAGTTTAAAAATGCATTAGAACAAATAGATAAATGATTATTTCCAAGACATATAATCTTTGTACTTCCCTCATTTCACTGCGGATATGATGCACACACAAGAAAAGACTTGGTCTATTTTCAACACTTGTCCAGAGAATTCATACAACCCACCACATCATTATTTATTAATTATATATTTAATACTTAAACTAACATCAAGGACACTTTCATTGGAAACCCTCCCAAGAGAGAAGAAGTTGCATTCTAATTGATTTCATGTGTATGTAAATTTAGGATCCATAGTAATGCAAACCAAGAAAAGTAGTTATGGTTCCTAGGTTTTTTTAGTTCTATTTGGTTGGTGGTTGTATACAAGTTAATTAACTAGGGAATAACAATATAAATTGTTTATTTTAAAATCTTGGGATCGATGTTGTATTAACTTTTGGCTCTGCAAAGCCATCAAACAAATTACTTGCAACATAAATGAACTATGGAAACTATCTTATAACATGTTCAATGGTTTAAAATGAATTGCAATAGTACAACAAAATGATTGACTAAATCCATATCTTCCGTACTTTCTCATTTCGAGCAGGTTTGATGCTCGCACAACCAAGGCTAAATGGCCTATTTTCAACACTTTGTGTAGAGAATTCATACAACCCAATGCATCATGTTGTCGCACTTCCGTACTTCCAATACTTAAAATAGTTTCTAAACGACACTTTTTATTTTCAACCTATCCAAGAGAGAAGAAATTGCATGTTAATTGATTTCATGTATATGTAAATCTAGGATTGATAATGTGCACACCAATAAAGGTTGTTATAGTTGTTAGTTGTTTTTAGTTCGATTTAGTTGGAGATTTCATACAATTTATTGAACTAGGGCATAGAAGTATAAATTGTTTATTTTGAAATCTGACATGGAGGCATGTTAACTTTTTGTTATGTAGATCCCTCAAACATAGTACTTGGAATGAAATGAACTCTGTGATTGTCTTATCAAGTGATTTAGGGGTTTAAAAATGCATTAAGAATGAGTATAAAGAAATGATTGGTGAAGCTAGCAGGGAAAAAATAATGTAGAAACGAAGGATATGTGTTGAGAAAGAACTGGGAAAAAACATATCGATGGCTTGTATAGTTTTGAAACATCTGCAATTATTGAATTGAAGCTATAAACTTTTGAACAATTTTCTATCATACATAAATCTTAGTGAAATTGTGCAATTCACTATGTAATTTATATTTAAAATATATATGAGTTTGCGTATATGTGAAATAAATAACTTGTCATTTGGAACCTTTTGTGCATATATGTATACAATACACTACTGAATAAGAAATATTTCACTTAATACATTGATTAAACATCTTGTTTCTTATTGAAGTTTGATTGCATTTGGTTCTATCTAGGAAAATTAGAAAATTATTATTAGTGTTTATTCTCAGACATGTATCATAGACACTATATACACATAAATATACTCATTTATACCAACTTTATTAGATTAATAGAAATCACATTTATTATTGCATCACATTGACAAGCGAGCGAATATACTTGCAGACATAAATATATCAAAGAAGACTAGATACAATTGCAATTTCTTATACAAGGATTGTGTGAGATTGTTTGTTGCAACAATTTATGACGCTATGAACAAATGCATATGGTGTTTGCAAACAACTTCAAATTTTTCAAAGATGTCAAGTCCGAAGGAAAAATTTCAAGTCAAAAACAATTCCGAAATCATCAAACCGAAAAATATTTTTCCAATTGCAATACAACCCTACCTACAATATATAAACATCACAATCTAACAAAAGAAACACTATATAAATACTTAGTTCAATGTTCATTAAAATTTTGACATAATTTAATTTTAAAAGTGAATACAATGACAACTGTGAAATCTTAACAATGAATTAGATTAGATACTTTGGAGTCCAAAATACATATACAATTCACATGGTATTGTTGCTATGGAAAAGAAATAGATAATGTGTATATACAATGTATATATTTCTATGCATCAACATTTAGATCAAATTTATAAAAAACAATTAAAAAATGTTATGGTTACTTGCACATAAATTCTGGAGATGACTATATCAGCTAATTGTGTCTCTCTAATACTTTGGAATTTTTTTGCAGCTATATTTCATATAGCATTTCTATCAAGATAGGAAGCAAATCATGTAGTATAGGTTCCCTCATAATGCGTTGCACATTGTTGTTGTCCATCATGCATGTATTATTAGTAACCTATTAGAGTTTAGACCTTGGGTTAGATTAGATCAGCAGTCCTAATAATGTTGTGCGTAAATTGAGTTTCTTAGTTTGTTTCTTTAATATGCATTGGTAGCCATTTAGAAGTTATGTAATCCGGCGATCATGATATGTTCGATCATAGGTAGTCGGCGGAGTTCATATCCTCCTGTTTGATCTTAATATTACATTGATGTGACAACACTCAATTTGGTCCATGATCTCTATTTAAAGAGCAAGGAGGTTCATTTTCCAATGATCCGATTTTGAGAAATGCTTTTGTAAATATCCTTGTAATATTTTTATTTTGCATTAATAAATTCTCCAAATTAAGCCACGTGTGGTTGGGAATTGATGGATGTTTCCTTATGGGGTTTCCGCCATGTCAAAACATTGATTTGTGTTGATATTTGATATGGTTGTGTGAGTGTAGTTCTCTGAAGGGGTTCATCCTTTGTTGGAATACCTATGCTTTCAAACATGGTATTAGAGTGCATTTGAGATATTCTCCCATTGTAGATATATTGTGGTGTATTTCCACATGAATATAGTTTCTTCCATTTCACTTCATTTCTAGGCTGAAGGACTGTTCCATTGCATAATGCAGGAGTGCTTGTTTCAGTTAGGAACAAATTTTGTTTCACTCGAAATTTTATGTTTCCCAAGATATGGCCATTTAGGTTAGATCCGAGAGGTATAAACTCAAAATATGCCCTTTTAAAATGTTTGCATAGAAAATATTTAGTTTTTTTTTTTTTTCCTAGAGTTTCCTCTTTTAGATTTGCATATTCTCTTTTCCCAGCACCCTGTGCGATCTCAGAAAATCAAGCAGGCGAGAAGGTTTTTCTTATTTGTGTATACTCTTGCACTACATGTGGCTTTGTGTGATCTTGATGAAACTAGAAATAGAAAATTTGCATTTTCCAAGTAAGTTAACGAGATCTAACCCTTGTTGTCAAAGAGAATTTTTTTCTATAGGTGTGAAAAGATTTTATGAGCATGCTCTCTGAAGTTGTCTTCAACAACAACAACAACACTCATCCTTCAAACAATATAATATGTTTTGTACTAAGCTCACTTGGTTAAAGTTTCTTTATTAATTAAGAGGCCTTGAGTTCAAGTCTTTTTTGTTTTGTTTTATTAAATTTCATTCATTTATTGTTAAATGCATTTTACTTCAGTTATAAATTGAATCTACTATTAATAATTTTAATATTTTATTTTGGATTATTTTTGCGTAGCTTTCATTTACAAGATAACTTCATTGTGATTCCACTTATTCTATAAAAGTGGTTCACTTCATATGTAGCTTATTTAAAAGTGAGCTTTAGGAACAATTAAGAGGAGTATCACCACATGGAACAACTTATACTTGCCACATGGATCTTTTGTTACCATTTATGCACTTTTTCAAAAGGACATAACTTTTACATTAGGATTCGTTTCCTTTGCCGTTTTTATTAAACAACCCTATTTTTTTGAGATATTTTCCATCCATATCCATTTTTATTTTCTTTTTACATATTTTAATGAAATCTCCTAGTGATGTTTTCATACGATTACCAACTAATTATCATGGAAATATCATATGTATGATGTATTAAGTGTTGTTTTTTCATATGAGATATAATAGATATATTATTACAATAATGAGTGTTCATATATAGGAGACATATGGTGATAAATCCATGAAAGGATGCGTCCTTGAATAATCAATAACTATTTATTATTATCATTTACTTGTTATATATGATATTTAATAATAAATAATTATAGTATTAATTATTATTCCGAAGAATGGCATCTTCCCAATGTTATTGCAAACTATCA
Source organism: Picea sitchensis (assembly GCA_010110895.2). Classification (NCBI taxonomy): domain Eukaryota; kingdom Viridiplantae; phylum Streptophyta; class Pinopsida; order Pinales; family Pinaceae; genus Picea; species Picea sitchensis. Next base: position 42,059 of record SNQJ01S0049221.1, on the reverse strand, counting down.
ATTGCTCCCTCTCATGATAGAGACATTTTTTCATCATGCTAAGTTTTTTTAAATTCTACAAACTTCATCCTAGAATCATGACACTTGTCTTTCAATCCTGGGAGACATTTCTCTCCCACCTGAACCGAGGAGAAAAATCCTTCTTTGACTCTCCCTCTGAGCCAAATTAACTCTCTCTAAGATCAGGGCTCTCACTTTCTAGAGTCATATAATAGAATATAACATCTTGAGTCTTTATCATTCCTTCTCAAATCCCCATGATTGGGACAAAGACCACACCAAGATATTTCAAAACAAGTACACACGTGAGTGAATGTCATTTTGATGCTAATTGACACGTGGAGAGCACTTCAAGCACCTTGAGTCGATATTATTCCATGTCATGATCAAGGAAGGACTATATCTAGGCCCATTACCACAAGTGCACATGATAAATGTATCCTATCTCCCTTTTACAGCCCAATCTAGGAGAAGGTGTTCTCGATGCTTGAGCTTCAACGCTCCCTCCTTAGCTAAGAGGTATCTTTCCATAGTAGTACAAAAATACTATCTAGGAGCCTCACACAGTCTCCACAGTGGTACACAACCACCATAGGATAAAACAGTTTGTCACACATGGCACTCCCATGTGGACTTCTGGAAGCTACTCCTCTAGGAACAGCAAGTTCAACTCCCATTGTTTTATGATGTCAAGAAATTGCTCCTTGACATGTCCTCATGTGATCTCAACAAGGGACGTTGGGATATAAAGCCCAAACACATATCACTTTTTCAAATAAGTGCCCTCCGAATCAACTCAACACAATTCATAGAGGTACCAAGGCTAGGAGAATGTCTATCACACATGGCACTTCCATGTGGACTTCTGAAGACTAATCCCTATATAAACACTAGGGTCACTTCCCCATAGTGTGTGACATCAGGGTTCAACTCCCCTTAACATGTCCTCATGTGCTCTCTAAAAGGGACATTGGGATATAAGACCAAAATGACTTATCCCTTCTCGGATAAGCACCACACTTATCCGAGAAGGGATAAATGTCATCACATATCAACTCAACTAAGTCACAAAGGATTACAATTTGGATAATGTCTCGGGAAGTTGAAAACATCAACACTACCCCCTCTTAGCAAGGCATTCTATGCCATGCTAAATATGTAACAAAATTAATCAAACTATGTCCTGATAAGGGGTTTGGTAAGAAAATTAACAACATGTTCATATTTAGGAAGGTACTGCACCAATACTACCTTCCTAAACACCATCTCGAATGAAATCTGTCTGAGAATCCTCTTGAGCCTACTTCCATGAATTTCATCAAGCCGATATTTTCTTCCTCTGATCTTGAGGGTTATAGAGTCTATTTCCCACGAATCTGTTGATCTCAAAAAACACTTTATGGTTTCCCTTTTTTGTCAAGTACACTCTGCCTAGTCGAACTATATATATCTGCAGGGCCGTACATTACACCTACTCATTTGCAGCAATGCAGTTGATCTATCTAGGCTGAGAGTGTCTTAATCAGGTATTCTCCCTCTCGAGTTGGAGGTGACTCCTCCTTTATCTCTGCTCCCTCTTATACTGAAGGTAGTTGTTCCTCCTTCTATGGAGGTAAATCAATCTCTTCTACCTCTGGATGTAATTTCATCCTCTATGGTAGTGCCTCTACATACACTAGAACTACTGCCATGCCTGACTCCTCAACATCTCATGGCTTGACTCATGTCTGGGATTGCTATGGCTGCTCCTGTGAAAGGTCTCATCTTGCTATCTTCCTCCATCATAGAGATCCCGTCCACCATAGCTTGCATTCCTTAGTCCTTTGGAAATATTGATGACATATAACAATATTAAGCACCGTGCAGGGAAAGTGGCTCAAATAGAATAAGACATCTTTCGATCTCTCGTACATGGGAAAATGTTCCTTCAAAGAATTAAGGGTTGTATGGGGATAATGACCATAACGCAAATTTTCTCTTGTTTCCCAATGTCTACTCTGATCAATGTTTTCATGGCCCAGATTCATCAAATGATCCTCATGCAACTTTTATTTTCATAGTGAATCAATGTAGGATCAAGCATCTGACCGAATGAATATGCAAGGATCTTTTGAATCCATATTTCTTCATGGATTTCCACACTAGATGCTATGTACTCCTCTTTTGTACCGAGTGCTATGGAATTTTGCTTCCTGTTAATCCGAGAAATCATAAAATAACCCAAGCTAAAGCAATAATATGAAGTGTTCTCTCTATCCAATGCACTCCTTTCCCAATCACAGTTTGTATAAACTTGCAACTTTACATCCTCGTTTGAAAAATATTTCAAATCATAACTAACTGTGCCACACAGATATCTAAATGAAGTATTTTTTGATGTAACATGTCCACATGAATGTCTCATCACTACTAAAAAAAAAATCATTCGACCAAGATGGTGTATGATCCCGAATTTGAATTTCAAGGTCTTGGTTTCTTTCAAAAGGTGAAGACGTGGGCAAAGAGTATTCATCCTCATTTTCCAAAGAAATCAACTCCTTTCTCCTCTTATTAATTGGAGAAATCTCCATTGCATCATTCTTTAAATGGCTTAGTAGATAAATTTAACCCAAACCCATTGAGACAATTTTTCAATGGAGTAGGCTTCTTCAAGTGGTTGAAAGGGTTTATGTTTACAAGCTCAAAATCAATGTTAGGATAGTTCCTCCAATATGAAAATGCCTCTTCATCCAATGGAATAGAGAAGTCCAAACCCCTACCAATAACATCCATCCATCGCTTCATATCAGATTCACTTAAATTCAACAAGTTAGGATATTGCAAAACCTCAATCCCATGAAGACATTGAGGATTGGACAAGACTCACTATTTTCGATTCATCCAATGAGATTGAACAAACCCTTTCTCGAAAATAAAAGGGAACTTTGGCTGCCCAATCCTAGCATGCCCATTCATATAACTACGAAGCTTCATCTTGCCCAACTTATTTTTAGGCCTCTCCTTGAAGATACAATTATACATATTCTCGATATCATGTTCAACTAGGAACGAATCAAGGCCGGGGGAAAGATTTCTCAAACACATAGGAGCTTGTACCCTCTTCAGTGATATTTTTCTTGGTGGTTTCACAGTCTTCTTAGGTGCTTGAATCCATAAAAAGTAGGGTCGAGGGGTTCTCCATCGACATAGTTGTCAAGAACATTTATGTCATTTTGTTTCGAGGAGATATTGGATTTCAAAATTAAATCAGCGACTATCAAATATCAATCTTTGGTGGCATTTAGATTGTTCCAGTCATGTAAATACCTCTTTTTAGTGTCTTTTCAATATTTCTCCTTAAAGAGAACCAACCCGTCGATTCTATAATTCAGACTCATATTAAAGGCAATTACATCATTGTCACCGATGATAATCATAATCCACTCAAACCTCTCACCATTTTCCTGGGTGTAGAGCCCACTCAACCAGTTAATCGTGTCAAAGATAAATTCTTTGCACGTTATTTGTCTAGGTATCTTAGGATTTGGCTTGGGCTTGTGTTTTTGTGACAAGTCTGAATGAAAATCCCCAACATTACCCAATTAGAGGTTAGGATTCATAAATTGTGGGTTCTTGCAGCTCGGCCACATGTTATCAAATTGTTTTTGTAGATGTTTTTAGATATATCAAGATAAGGGTTTGGTGAGGTTCAATATTTCTTCACCCATTTCTCCTTGAGTCATATTTTTATGATTGATATAAACTTGCACAGATAGATCACCCTCATTCATTCTATAAAAAAACCATGGAGTCATTGTAATATGTGACTGGATCTTCATTGATGATGTTAGTTCTCCCTCTATTCAATAGGGTTGTTCCATGATCTTGAGGAACTTTTCCTTCTTGTGCATTTGTCATCTTATACGATGTGTGATTGTTCTATCCCGACTGTGTGAAGTTTGTTTCATCTCTTAGTAAATTACAAAGAAAGGAATCGAGCTTAATTCATATTCGATGCTCCTATTGCTCGGATATGAGGTGTGTGATTTTGGTTGAGGGATCCTAGAGGGTCGTGTTGTGTTAGCAGACCAGCGATAAAAACTTCATCGATGTGATCAATTCCCTCAGACACTATGAAAAGAAAGTGTGTGACCTCCATTCAGACAACTCAATCAAGTCATTATGATCGTTGTTCTCTTTTTCTCTCTAGTAACATTTGTCCCAATGCTCCAATAGATTCCATGGATCTTCAAATAAATTTAGATCACGAGGCTGTGGCATATCTCTCATTTCCTAGGCCCTCTCGTGAGGGAATAAAACTGAATCCTTCTACGATACCATGTCATTTTTTCTTCATGAGATATAGTGATATATTATTACAATGATGATTGTTTCATATATAGGGAACATAAAGTGACCATCATGAAAAAGGATAATGTCCCTTGAATAATCAATAACTATTTATTATTATCATTTACTTATTATATATGATATTTAATAATCAATAATTATATTATTAATTATTATTCTAGAGAATGTCTTCCGTGTTGTCCAAACATACACATTAAGAAGTAAAATAATGTGCCAGATTACCTTGGAAAAAGCTACAGCAATGATGATGATTGGGATTTCCACACTCTTATTGGTTAAGCACATGGAATGATTGGGATTTCCATATCTCCTAATTGCAGAGATAGAAGTGTTGAAAGACACAAAGCTCAATTAGTTTCTAAAGAATTTTCCCAAGTTGAACTAATTGAATAAAGCACATGGAATGATTGGGATTTCCATATCTCCTAATTTAAGGTTTCACATTCAAGGAATAGATGACCCTGATGATGCTTGAGAAAATCTTGAAATCGTGTTTGGAAAACACAATATTATTCGAGCCCACCAGTTGAAGAATCAGTGAATGATCTTAAGTCCAAATGATTTTCCTGTCATTTAATATTACTATCTAAATTCAAAACACTTAGACTCTTATGTATAGAATGAAAAGTGGATCTATTGGAAGATCTATGCATCTATGTTATTCTTGCTAAGCTTGGCATTTCATATTATGTTTTTGTATCTACATTATATTCCACCAGAGAATCTCTAGGGATGCTTATAAAATACCCTCTCTTGAGTCCTTTTGTGATGATATTATTCAATATCAATATAATCTTATGCAACTTGGATTGATTAACACTACAGGTACATCCAACAAATCCTTGGTGGCCCAACAAAAAGATAAATCCAAGAATCCCAAGAAGAAATATCCTCACCACAACAACAAGCAAAATAAGGGTCACAAATCCTCTTAGCCAACTTCCACTCCTAATGGTGACAAAAGAGAAAAATATAAAAGTGAGAAGATTGGTGACAGATATTGCAAATTTTGTGGGAAATATGTTCATCAGTCCAAATGTTTTAATAATATGGTATCTTTAGAAGTATCGATGGAGAAGTACAACATTAGTATTGATTCTTCTTCTTCTTCTTATGGACATGCACTTTCTGCTTCTGGTTTATCCTTCAATGGAATTTCTTCTTCTTTTGATGATGTGTGGCTTATTGATTCTTGATCATATTATCATATGGATAAGGATAAGGCCATATTTTGTGATCTTAATGAATGTAAAACCAAGAAAAATTTTGCTGGTGATGATAGATCTTTGAGTGTTGTAGGGTCTGAAATAATTTAGGTAGATAATGGTCACTCCAATGATGTATTATGTGTTCCAAGTCTTTCCTGCAACCTTTTATTATTATATAAAATCAGTCATTCAGGTGAATGTAAAACCGTAGATTTTTCACCTCACGAAGTTGTAATCAAGGATCTAAAATATCCTAAGCAGGTTCTCACAACTAGAATTACTGATTGTATTACCAGGTTGTACACTTTTGAAAATTTTGGGTCATCATATTTTCCATCATTTTTTGTTTCTATAGCGATGACTTGAGCAAACTTTAGCATGAGCGGGTTGGTCATCTAAACTATGGATCATTGTAGCAACTATGCAATCAACAAATGGTGACCAGTCTTCCTTATGTTTGTTGATTATATGACATATTTGTTAGTTGTGTTCTCAAAAAACATCATGAGGACATTTTTGACAAATGTGCTTCCTGGCATGCCTCGGTCCTTTTGCAACTTGTTCACAGTGACTTGTGTGGTCCACTTTCTTCTCCTTATTTTTTTGGGTGTAATTATTTTTTAACTTTCATTGATGACTTTTTCGGATGCACTTGGGTTTACTTTTTAAAACTTAAGAGAGAAGTTTTTGAAAAGTTCTTATCTTACAAGGCCCTTGTAGAAAATTAAATCTAGACATCAACTTCAAAGGTTCGAAATAGATAATGGAGGTGAATATGTGAACAATCAATTTACAAGTTACTATACTGCACATGGCATCCAAATGAAACACATTGTTCCATATACACCACAAAAAAATGGTGTTGTTTAGAGAAAGAACCACACATTAAAACAAATGGCTAGTATTATGATCCAATCTAAGGGATTAAATCTAAAGTATTGGGTGGAAGCCATTAGCTATGCAAATTACAAAGTAAATCAAACTCCCATAAAGTATCTAAAAAATATAACACCATAAGAATCGTGTAATAAAATTAAGCCAGATGTAAGTCACTTTCGTGTATTTGGAATTGTAGGATGAGCTCACATTCCTTATGAGAAAAGGAAAGTATTGCATCCTAAAAGTGAGAACTGTAATTTTTTTTGTTATTATGAAGATTTCAAAGTTTAGAGACTCCTTAAACCTTATTGTAATGAAATAATTATTAGAATAGATGTTAAATTTGATGAAAATATCTAGGTCTGCGAGCCTAATTTGAAGTTTGTTCATTTTTCGTCCTACAATCCATATTCTACATTTGTTCCTTCAAATGTTCCTATTCTGGTTTCTTCTTCTTTAGATGATGACAGTGAGGATGAAAATCCACCTTCACCTGCACAACTTCCTCCACACGAGTCCACTGAAACTGAACCAACACCAACACCACCACTTCCTAGATAGGCCCATTCAGTACAAGAAGTAGTTTGTGATATTGTTGGCGATCCTTCATATCATAGTAGGACATGTTCAAAATTCCAATGAGCCTTTTCACTGTTGGCTCAATTTTCAAAGACTCGTGATCCAGAGACATTTGCAGAAGCTTCAGGTCATCTTGAATGTGATACAACAATGAATGAAGAGTATTGATCTTTTATGGAAAACAATACTTGGAATATTTTACCCCTTCCGAATGGAATAAAACTTGTTATATGTAAATGGGTGTATAGAACTAAGTATGCTTGAAATAGAAGTGTTGAAAGACACAAAGCTCAATTAGTTTCTAAAGAATTTTCCTAAGTTGAACTAATTGAATAAAGTACATGGAATGATTGGGATTTCCATATCTCCTAATTTAAAGTTTCACCTTCACGGAATAGATGACCCTGATGATGCTTGAGAAAATCTTGAAATCGTGTTTGGAAAACACAATATTATTCGAGCCCACCAGTTGAAGAATCAGTGAATGATCTTAAGTCCAAATGATTTTCCTTTCATTTAATATTACTATCTAAATTCAAAACACTTAGACTCTTATGTATAGAATGAAAAATGGATCTATTGGAAGATCGATGCATATATGTTATTCTTTCTAAGCTTGGTATTTCATATTATGTTTTTGTATCTACATTTTATGCCACCAGCAAATCTCTAGGGATGCTTATAAAATACCCTCTCTTGAGTCCTTTTGTGATGATATTATTCAATATCAATATAATCTTATGAAACTTGGATTGATTAAAACTGCAGGTACATCCAACAAATCCTTGGTGGCCCAACAAAAAGATAAATCCAAGAATCCCAAGAAGAAATATCCTCACCACAACAACAAGCAAAATAATGGTCACAAATCCTCTTAGCCAACTTCCACTCCTAATGGTGACAAAAGAGAAAAATATAAAAGTGAGAAGATTGGTGACATATATTGCAAATTTTGTGGGAAATATGTTCATGAGTCCAAATGTTTTAACAATATGGTATCTTTAGAAGTATCGATGGAGAAGCACAGCATTAGTATTGATTCTTATTCTTCTTCTTATGGACATGCACTTTTTGCTTCTAGTTTCTCCTTCAATGCAATTTATTCTTCTTTTGATGATGAGTGGCTTATTGATTCTTGAGCATATTATCATATGGCTAAATATAAGGCCATATTTTCTGCTCTTAATGAATGTAACACGAAGTTTTTTTTGTTTGTTTGTGATGATAGATCTCTGAGTGTTGTAGGGTCTGAAATAATTTAGGTAGATAATGGTCACTCCAATGATGTATTATGTGTTCCAAGTCTTTCCTACAACCTTCTATTATTATACAAAATCACTCATTCAGGTGAAGGTAAAACCGTAGATTTTTCACCTCACCAAGTTGTAATCAAGGATCTAAAATATCCTAAGCATGTTCTCACAACTAGAATTACTGATTGTATTACCAGGTTGTACACCTTTGAAAATTTTGGGTCGTCATCTTTTCCATCATTTTTTGTTGCTATAGCGATGACTTGAGCAAAATTTAGCATGAGCGGGCTGGTCATCTAAACTATGGATTGTTGTAGAAACTATGCAATCAACAAATGGTGACCGGTCTTCCTTATGTTTCTTGATTATATGGCATATTTGTTAGTTGTGTTCTCGAAAAACATCATGAGGACAATTTTGACAAATGTGCTTCCTGGCATGCCTCGGTCCTTTTGCAACTTGTTCATAGTGACTTGTGTGGTCCACTTTCTTCTTCTTATTTTTTTGGGTGTAATTATTTTTTAACTTGGGTTTACTTTTTAAAACTTAAGAGAGAAGTTTTTGACAAGTTCTTATCTTACAAGGCCCTTGTAGAAAATTAAATCTGGACATCAGCTTCAAAGGTTCAAAATAGATAATGGAGGTGAATATGTGAACAATCAATTTACAAGTTACTGTACTGCACATGGCATCCAAACGAAACACATTGTTCCATATACACCACAACAAAATGGTGTTGTTTAGAGAAAGAACCGCACATTAAAACAAATGGCTAATTTTATGATCCAATCCAAGGGATTAAATCTAAAGTATTTGGCGGAAGCCATTAGCTATGTAAATTACATAGTAAATCACACTCCCATAAAGTCTCTAAAAAATATAACACCATAAGAATCGTGTAATAAAATTAAGCCAGATGTAAGTCACTTTCATGTATTTGGAATTGTAGGATGAGCTCACATTCCTTATGAGAAAAGGAAAGTATTGCAGCCTAAAAGTGAGAACTATAATTTTTTTTGTTATTATGAAGATTTCAAAGGTTAGAGACTCCTTCAACTTTATTGTAATGACATAATTATTAGAATAGATGTTAAATTTGATGAAAATATCTTGGTCTGCGAGCCTAATTTGAATTTTGTTCATTTTTCGTCCTACAATCCATCTTCGACATTTGTTCCTTCTCATGTTCCTATTCTGGTTTCTTATTCTTTAGATGATGACAATGAGGATGAAAATCCACCTTCACCTGCACAACTTCCTCCACATGAGTCCACTGAAACTTAACCAACACCAACACCACCACTTCCTAGATAGGTCCATTCAACACATGAAGTAGTTTGTGATATTGTTGGCGATCCTTCATATCATAGTAGGACATGTTCAAAATTCCAATGAGCCTTTTCACTGTTGGCTCAATTTTCAAAGAATCATGATCCAGAGACATTTGCAGAAGCTTCAGGTCATCTTGAATGGGATACAACAATGAATGAAGAGTATTGATCTTTTATGGAAAATAATACTTGTTATATGTAAATGGGTGTATAGAACTAAGTATGCATCAAATAGAAGTTTTGAAAGACACAAAACTCAATTAGTTTCTAAAGAATTTTCCCAAGTTGAACTAATTGAATATAATGAAACCTTTTCCTCTATAGCCAAAATGAATTCCATCCTCCTTATTCAATCCCTTATAGCCTCAAATAAATGGGAGGTCCCTCAAATGGATTTAAAATCCTCCTTCTTGCATGGGGATTTGCAAGAAGAAATATACATGGAATAACCTCCTTGCTATGTCCATAATGACTCTAGCCTTTTTTGTCACCTTAAGAAATATATTTATGTTCTTAAGCAAGCTCATCAATCTTGGTATGTGATGCAGACCCCCTATCCCTCTTAAGGGTTGCGTAACCTCCTATTCAGGATATTCTAGTTCCGGAGCCGAACTGTCTATTCTGGTTCCAAACTGGAACCCTTCGAATGAACACACAGGTCCCCCACAAATGCTCAGTTGGCTTTTCCAAGCGCCAAGCGTGAGCTACCACAGCACACGGCCAAGAGACGTGACCGCACCCTTATCCGTCCAGCCTTTCGTGAATCACAATTCAGGATTTCTCGAGGGAGAGACCCTCGACCCTTCGAATCCCCGAATGTTGATTAGGGCTTGAGATAGGAGCTAGACCTCTCCCATATGCTCACGACATGACCTCCAGCTAGGCTCAGGTCCCAGCGCCTCCTTCAAGTTTTGCGTTTCGTGAAATCAGGGTACGAGGGATATCCCTACTCCTTGGAATCTCTAGTTGCCTAAATGTTGAAATGTCTTGGTGTTCGATCAATGAATCACAATAATCCCTGGGATCTACGGTCCACGTCCGACCTCGCTATTTCGCTATTTCATGATTCGGGGTTTTGGGAGACAAGGACCTCTATCCTTCCAACTTGCGATACCCGAAATTATGATGTGGACCAATGGTCCAGATTAGCCTGTGACCAACGGTTCAGGTCGAATCGCGATTTCGCGATTTGGGGTTTTGAAGTGAAAAGAACTCTGCCTCCTAGCTCATGATACCTGAATTCGCGAAATGGACTAACGGTCTAGATCTATCTGAGATCGATGGTCACTATTTCTCCTGAGCTTTGGACGTCAAGAAGCCCTCGCTGCTAGCCTCCTTGCAGCTCCACCTTATCCAATGACTTTCAGGGTTTTGACATTTCTCCTCGAGGACTCTCCACCGTCTGTTCAGATCTTTGCAATCTCCTCTCCTGGATATACGCAGGGTTAAAGCCTGCGCTCCTACCTCAAATCAGACGGTCTGTGGGATTCTCCACCACAATACAATGCTCGATGGCATTCTTCATCCTGAGCTTTTACTCGCTTCAGACTTAGAAGATTTTCTAAGTCTTCGAAGACTCGATCTTCACTTCTTCCAGGGAATGAGTTCCTGGATCTTGATAACACTTTTCGAAGTGTTGTTCCTCCTAAGTTTTGTCTGGTTCAAACTTTGATTTCCCGTGCACTCCTTGTGTCTAAGGGATTTCGATAACTCATATCCACAGTATTTCTCGCAGAGAAATTCCTCCTAATTTCCTTACATTCCTATTTGGCTCGATGCACACCTTGCAGAGCTTCCAATGAAGAGAAACAATTGAAACTGGAAAAACTCACAGTTCCATCCACTTGTTCATGAAATCAGAAATGACAGGAAAATGCACACAGTACACATAGCATACGTTTGGATCAATTTTCCTTCTGTTATATTCACAAGTGCCCAATGGCTACATAATACATTCAAAATTTCAGTAACTCAAAAAACTGAGATCTCCTGCTAACTCGCAGTTCTCTCTTTCAACTAATTTCTCTCTGTATTGCAGCTCTCCCCAACTAGGTGTACAAACTTCTACTTAACTCAAAAATATTTCTAGGGTTTCCCATGGCTACTTGCCTACTCTAAAATTCATCCTATGCTATCTTATTTCAGTCACATTCCAGATTCGTAGTGGAAAGTCCTGCTCTGTTTACGATTTCAAAACTTGCCTCAAAGGGTAAAATTCGACACTGGTTCAAGCGTGCCTCGAAAGGTAAATTCTGGTGTTGAGTGAAGGCGGATTTCAAAATTGGTTGTAACTGCCCATGTTGAAGTTCTGGAAGAACTCTCACGTGTTGAGTGGTCCCGCCTCTGTGCGCTTGCCAATGATGCTCCTGCATCATACTCCCCTTGACAAAAATTCATGGACTCATGTCCATGATCTCCTCTACTGACTTTCCTTGCTTCTGGATAGCAGATTCATTTTCCCAACTGGCATCCCTTCCATTTGACTAGATACTCAAATTAAATCTTCCTCTTGGTATTCTTTCCAATCCTCTGATCCATAATCTTCTCCATCTGTAGCTTCTCTGCCACATGCATCTGCTTCTCCTTCAGAAGATTGTCCCTCATTGAGCATCTTGGTATGCACAATTTAGTTCCTCTGAACAACAATCCTTCCTGAACCATATATTATGTTCACTGACTTCTATTTCTCAGTACAAGGCTTGTACATGCTTCGTAGGCCTCCTTGAAATCTGTATCATCACAATACATATCCTTAAGGTGTTCAAACCCCAAGTTCTCCACCTGGAATTCTTGCAGAATTAAACATCTCCTGCTTAACACATCAACAACTTTGTTAGCATTCCTAGAAATATGTTTTATGACAAAAGTAAAATTTTGCATAAATTCAACCCATTTTGCATGCCTCTGATTCAGTTTTTCTTGTCGGGTTATGAATTGTAAAGCTTGGTTATCGTTGTACAAGACAAACTCTTGCGGGACAAGATAACGCCTCCATTTCTTCAATGCTTGAATTATGGCATAGAACTCCTTGTCATATGTGGAGTATTTCCTCTTAGTCTCATTCAACTTCTCGCTGAAATAGGCAAAAGGTCTGTTATCCTGACTCAAAACTGCTCCTATTGCAACTCCACTTGCGTCACATCTTACCCGAAATGTCTTCCCAAAATTCGGCAAGATCAAAATTGGTCGTTCTATCATCTTCTCCTTCAGTATATTGAAGCTCCTTTCAGCCTCCTCTGTCCATTTAAAAAACTTGTGCCTCTTCTTCACTGTATCCTTCATTGGTACAAAAATTCCACTGAAGTCTCTAATGAACTTTCTGTAGAAACTTGCTAAACCATGAAATATCTTTACTTCGAACATGCTCCTTGGTGACGGCCATTCCCTGATTGCTTTCACCTTTTCTGGATCCATCTTCAATTCATTCGAAGATATCACAAAACCCAAGTAAATGATCTTTGTCTTCATAAAAGAGGACTTCTTTAGATTGATCAACAACTGCTCCTGCTATAGCCTCCTCATTACTAGCGTTAGGTGCCTCAAATGCTCCTCTTTAGTCTTGCTAAAAATCAGTATATCGTCCAGATATACAACCATGAACTTACCAATGAAATATTTTAGAATTTCGTTCATCAGCCTCATAAAAGTGCTCGGGCCATTCGTTAAGCCAAATGGCATAACCAACCACTCATACAGACCTTCATTCATCTTAAAGGTTGTTTTCCATTCATCACCTTCTCTCATCCTGATCTGGTGATATCCACTTTTCATATCTATCTTAGAAAAGAAATTTTCTCCACTTAAGAAATCCATTAAGTCATCCATTCTCGGTAAAGGAAATTTGTACATGATGGTGATATTGTTGATGGCTCTTGAGTCTGTGCACATTCTCCATCCTCCATCTTTCTTTGGGCTTAACATAGTTGGTAATGCGCATGGGATCAAACTTTCTCTGACTAAACCCTTATCCAACAACTCTTGGACTTGGTTCCTCACCTCCTCATTCTCTCGAGGTGTTAATCTTTACACTTCTTTGTTTGGCACGCTTTCTTCTAGTATCAAGTCGATATGATGACTGATACTCCTGATGGGTGACAATGAGTTTGGAAGCTCATCCACCACTATATCAACAAAATTATCCAGCAAATCCTGAACTTCTTCAGGTAAATCATCCATTGATGTACTCGTAAGGATGACTTTGGGCTTCCTCACCACAACGAACTGCATCTCCTGTTCTTCCTTGACTTCTTTCAGGAGTTCCTTCCCACTCATGAGAAGTATGCTTTTGTTGTCTTCCTCTTTCACTCTCTTCTCCTCCATTGGCAACAACATATACGTCCTACGATTCTTATCCAATGTATATGTATCCTTCCTTCCATCGTGAATGAAATTTATGTCAAAATTCCATGGTATTCCCAACAAAATGTGGCATATGTCCATGGGAATTACATCACATGGGATTTCATCTTTATATCCTCCTATTTTAATTTCAACCAGGCATTGTTTAGTGATCATTACCTGGTGTCCTTTTTGTAACCATGAGACTTTGTATGGCCTTGGATGTGTAGTTGTCTTCAGCTTCAATTTCTCCACCATCTCTGTGGATACTAGTTTGTCAGTACTCCCACTATCAATGATCACCTTGCATACTTTATCCTTAGTCTTGCAAGCTGTCCTGAAGAGATTGTTTCTCTGCACTGGCTTTTCAATTTCTGCCTCTAGTTTTAAGAGAACTTTTCTCAACATCAGGGATGCTCCATCCTCTGCTCCTTATGATTCAACATCTCTTTGTCGTGCTTTTGAAATGTGAGCTTCTCATCCTTCCTTCTTCTTCTTGGGACATTCCCAAGACATGTGCCCTATTGTTCCACAGTTATAACACTTTAATCCTCCTCTGCCTCTTTCTCTAGAAGAATTTCTTCCACCATTCTGTCTTCCTCGTGAACTTCCTCCTCATTCTGAGTGATTGTGTGGTTTCTCAGCCTCACCCTTAGACTGATGTGCTCTGTCACAGTTAAATCCCTTTCTTTTTCTTAGGATCGATCCTTTACCTCTTCCTCGCGGGTTCTGTTTTCTGGCCAGCTTATCCTTTGCCTTCAGCGCAAACTGATAAGCATCTTCCAAAGTCCTCATTGACATCATTCTAAGCTCATCCTGGATTTCATATCTCAAGATATTTATATATCTGGTGATTCTTTCTTTGTCTCTCTCCCTTTGTCCAGTTCTGATGTTCAGCCGGTAGAACTCCTCGGTGTACTCTTTGACTGTCATCCCTTTTTGTCTCAAGTTTTGTAGCTTCCTGAAAAGATTGATCTGGTAGTATTTGGGTATGAACTTAGCCTTCAGTTTCGCTACCATCCTATCCCAACTCTTTATCCTCTGTTTTCCTTTACTTCTCCTCTGAACCTGCAGTTCGTGTTGGCATGTTTTACAGGCAGTGTATGCTTGTCATTGATGGCAAGTACAACAACGTCGATGGCTTGAGTACAGGAAGAATGTGCCAAGTGGGCACCAGAATTATTTTGGGAAGACGCAGCAAGGCAAGCTCGATAAGATCAGAGGAGATAGTGCAGAGGATTGTTGGCATGTTTAACAGGCAGAGTGTGATTGTCATTGATGGCAAGATCAGAGTATGCATCGATGGAAAAATAGGAACAAAGTAAGATGAAGAGGAATTAACGTAGAGTGCAAGAGTGTGCTTGTTCATTTGATGGAAAATAGGCAGGAAAGGAAGACCAGCAACACAACGATGATCGAATGGCAAGATCAAAGTGTTGGTCCAACTCCATCTTGGAGTTTCGGATATCGGGAGTTGTAGATATCAAGAACTCCCACTACAGGAGTCCCGAAGTCGCGAAATGTGAAATCATGATATAACCTAAACCGTTGGATCGAGGAAAAATATGGATCATCGATCCAAGAAGGATATGTGGCGAAAGATCATCCTTTCGCTGACTGGAAAGTCAAAGGAACGAGGTTCCCTAACCTCTCGAACTCATGATATGAGAAATCACGAAATAACTTAGTCGTTGGATCGAGGTTTGATCTGGGCCGTTAGATCCAGGAGGTGAATGTTGCAGACCACGTCAAAAAGGACAGGTGGAAGACTACGTTAGTATTGACACATGGGACGACTAGACAATGACAAGTGTCAATATGATTTGGAATTTCAGGCCACTAGAAATCACAATTCTTAGTGACATGTGGCAGCCACTTGGGTCATGACATGTCATTGAGTGACGCAAGAGTGACCTCACTTCGAGATTTTTTTCTTTGGGAGTTTTAGCTTGATCACTCCCCCAAAGTCCCAAAGGATGAAGTTCTGGGGCAGAGGATAGTCGTCCGATCACCACGGATCGTGGACCGTTGATTCGAATCCATTTCGAAGTTTCAAATACTGGGACTTGGAGTTGTCAAAGACACTCACATCAAGGATGCCGAAATGCTGAAATGCGAAATCACAAAAGTGCTTTATGAATAAGAGCTCGGTCACCGCTGGTGGTTACATCGAAAAAGGCTCAAGGGAGGAGCTAGCATGAAGCTGATATCCATTTCGGAGATCGCGACTTAGAGAGTTGAGATGCCTCACAACAGGAATGTTGAAAGGCGAAATTGTGAAAGCACTTTATGGATAAGTGCTCGGTCACTGCCGGTGGTCACATCGTCAAAGAGCCGTAGAGAAGAGCTCGAAGAAACAAGCTCCATTTCGGAGTTTGGGACATGGAGAGTCGAGGCGACTCATCACAGAATCTTCGAAACGCAAAATGCGAAATGCATGTTCGGAATTGGCTTTTGGTCATAACCTATGGTCACATCGACGAAGGATCGAGGAAAAATCTAGTGGAACCAAGCTCCATTTCAGAGTTTCGGGGATCGGGACATGGAGCGTAAAGAAATGTTCACCATAGGAATCCCGAAATGCCGAAATGCGAAATGGTGAAATAAACGCAAGACCCTACGGATTCCATCCAATGGTGCAGGTGAAATTGAGTATGATCGGAGGGCTACTGTTTCACTTCACAGTGTAATTGCTAGAAACAACTGATGGTTTCTGCCAAAGGAATCAAAGAGGCCTCAGTGTGATCGCTAGAGAAGAGGAAGAGTCTCAAGGCATCTTCCAGAGGAATGAAAACTATTGTTAGAGGTGATTGACAGATGGAAGAGCGTTGAAGCCTGTAACTGCAACAGAGAGGATTAGCTCGACTATGATAGAGAAGACGAAGAGTCTCAACTTGCAAACAAGATGAGGAATCTCAACATAACACCCAGTGATGTTGGACGCATAGGTTGAACCGCCAGAGAAGCTGAAGAGTTGCAATGATAATCAGGAAGAGCACTCCACATGAGGAGGATATGCAGAACAAGGAAATGGTGTTGATGGGGAAGTGAGGAAGGTTGTGGCAGAGGGGAGTGGCAGTGAACACCCTGATGTGTAGAACATTGGCGTGGTGTGAGGATGCAGATGATTTGCACATATTGCATGCACAAGGTGCACAGAGACTATAATTATGCAGAATAAAGAAGAGATGTGGTTGTTGTTGTTGGGTGTAATTGATGGGTGAAGAAGGAATTAGAGCGCAGCAACATAAATGCATAGAAGAGGAATGGTGCATTGAAGGGAGATGGCACACAGAACATAAAAGGCAGAAGAACATAAAGTGCAAGTATGTGTGAAGGAAGACACTAAGGTAGACAGGGCAAGGCAGTGTAGCAGAACAGGGCTGAAACTGGTAAGCCATTAATGAAGATGATATCACTGTAATAAGTTTCTGTAACAAGGATTCATATTTTAGGATGGTAGGGAGGTGCTAGGGAGGATTGTTTTCCTCAGAGGTTCAAGTGGGTGCTTGAACACATGGAGTTGTAGCTTCCTTCTAGTTGGTGCTAGAGAAACCAGGGAGTTGGTGCTTCCTTCTAGTTGGTTCTAGAGAAACCAGGGAGTTGGTTCTTCCTTATAGTTGGTGATAGAGAATCCAGAGAGTTGGTGCTATCAACAAGTAGAAGCTTGCAAAACAGAGGTTGTAGCCTCATTATGAGTTGGTTCTCATAAGTATGATAATGTACATAATGTAAAGATTACTTATCATATAA
>SNQJ01S0049220.1:118171-131993 GCA_010110895.2 Picea sitchensis | reverse complement strand
GTTATCGGCGAATGCGGTGTTGACGCGTGTCATTGGGTGGCCTATAATAGGAGGACACGTGGCCCAATCGAAGGGCGCCACATGTCACTCGCTGGTTGGCTAAGGAGTTTATATGTAAAATATTGGAGGTCGCGGGGTTCGACCCCCGGACCTCTCCTCCACATATGACTTTACCATTTCCGCTAACCGTTATGTCGACCCATGTTTCTTATTTCATAATCCAATGCACATATATTTAAAGTTACATTTTGTGTTATATGGAAAAGGGTGCGGGCCGGGGCTTAAGCCCTGACCCATGGTTTCATTACAATACATATGACCAGGCTCTGACTATTGGTACGTGGCGCGAATGCATATATGCATATACCAAAGTGTTGTGTTAATATATGGTGCGTGCATATATATATATATGCCATGGTTTAAAATTGTATTAATCTGCGCAGGGGTATAACATTGTATTTTATATGTATTACATTTGTTATAAACAATGCGCGCGCGGTTGTACTTTGCGTGGGAGTTACACTGTCGGTTCCACGGTTTTAAAACCAACTTAACCACTTTTTAAAAGCGCGCGGTCGCATGTGCCCATGTGCCCAGGTGCCGAGGCGGTTAGGGGTTGGGTGCCCTTAACCGTCCTACGGTTTGTATCGATGCACGGTTGCATACGGGACTTGGTTTTTCCGCTTTAAAGAGCGTGTGAGCCAGGTTTGAAGAACAAGGGTGCAATTTGTAGGACCAGAGACAGCAAGTTGGAGAAGGAGACTTCAAGGAAGCATATCTTTCTCATTTTTCGACCGTTTCAGGTGCCGAAAGAGCCCAGACAGGAGTTTTGGGACGCTGCAGAGCCATTGGAGCAGTTGGTTTGTCATTTTGAACATTGTAAGGCATTTTTTTGAGAACTTTGAGCAATTTAATAATAATGATCCATTGGAAGTTGGACCAGGAGATGTAGCCCGGAGTGGGGTGAACTCCTTTATCAAGTTGTTGTGTTTATGTGCTGATGTTCAATGTGTTATGCTGCTATCTATGTGTATTTTTACATAAGTAATCCTTTATTATGTGTTGCAAATTGATCTGGTTGCTTTAAAAACACATAACATTTCACTTGCAATAATTATTCAAGATTTTCAAGTCTTTTTCATTTTTAGATCAGTCCATAGTGTACAACTAGTTTCAAAAGAAATTTGATGACTACTTCTTCTGTTGCATTTGGTAAGGCTTCTGCCTCTACCCATTTGGTCATGTAGTCCATTGTGACTAGAATATAGGCCTTCTGATTTGACTTTGGATTGAAGGGGCAAACAAAGTCTAGTGCCCATCTCTCAAATGGTTCAACGACTGCTTGTGCTTTTAGGGGAATTTCATCAGCCTGACCTAGTTTTCCCATCCACTGACAACTGTCGCAGGTCTAGACATATTTCTTTGCATATATGAATATTGAGGGCCAATAGTATCCCATCTGTAAAATTTTGTGTCAAGTCTTGTGGTCTGCAAAATGCCCACCACAGGGCTCATCATGTCTTTCCTTCAGTATGTCGTAGATTTCGTCCTCTCGTATGCATCTATAGATCTAGAGATCATCTCCTGCGTGGAAGAGATATCCACCGATCCAAGTGAATCGTGCGCTACATTGGACAATCATTTTTCTTTCCCTTGATGATAGATGTGTCGGTAATTTTATCGCTTCCAGATAATTTTCCACATCAGCATACCAAGGTGGCTTTGTGGTGACGACAAACAAATGCTCATCTAGAAATTGATCTTCAACTATTAAGGAGTCATCTATTATGGGTATGTGGGATAGGAAGTCTAGGACAAGATTTTCTCTCCCAGGTCGATCTTTGATGGTGATATCAAATTCCTGCAATAGTAGTAACCACCGAGTAACCCGTCCATTATTAATCAGTTTAATAGCTAGATATTTAATAGTAGAATGATCAGTAAATAGAATAATTGGATAGCCTATTATATAATGACAAAATTTATTGATGGCATGTATAACAGCTAAAAAATATTTTTCTGTTACTGTATAATTAAGTTCATCTAGAGTAAGATTCTTGCTAATAAAATAAATGGCATAAGGTTTCTTGTCTTCTTCTTGTCCAAGGAAAATACCTATGGAAATATCTGATGCATCAGTGGAGATGTGAAATGGTATTTTCCAATTTGATCCTCTCAACATCGGTGCTATCGAGATCAACTTCTTGAGTCCTACAAATGCCACATCACACTTGTCAGGCCACTGAAACTCCACATTACCAGTCAAAGCATGTAGAGGTGCAACGGTTCTTACAAAATTTTCCATAAATCTGCGATAGTATCTTGAAGTGCCAAAAAAACTACGTACCTCAGTTTGTGTGTGTGGTGTAGGTAAATTAAGGATTACCTCTATTTTTTCTGGATCTACTCTAATTCCATCTGAAGAAATATAATTCCCTAGTACCACCCCTTCCATCATCATCATGTGACATTTTTCGTGGCTTAAACATAACCTGGTAGCAATGCACCATTCTAGTACCTTCTCCATATTATTCAGTGCTTGATCGAAGTCATCACCAGAAGGAGTAAAGTCATCCATGTAAACTTCAAGCCCTTCACTGATCAAATCATTGAATATGCTCAGGATGGACCTTTGGAATGTGGCTGGAGCGTTGTGAAGTCCAAAGGGAAATACTCTGTATGCAAAGGTACCCCAGGGGCATGTGACTGTAGTTTTATCTTGATCTTCTAGGGAAATATGGATATGATTGTAGCCACTAAAACCATCTAGGAAAGAAAATATCTTCTGTCCTGCTAAAGTATCCAGGACTTGATCAATGAAAGGTAAGGGGAAGTGGTCCTTTTGAGTGGATTTGTTAAGTTCCCTATAATCAACACAGATTTTCCATTTCCCATTTTTCTTGGGGATGATGACTAATGGGGAGACCCACTGACTATCTAAGATAGAGTATATAGAATCTACGTCCAACATCTTTTGTAATTATTCTTTAACAATATCCTTGAGGTGGGGATTCAATATTCTCTACGACTATCAGATAGGTCGGACATCTTTATCAATGTAAATGTGGTGTGTGTATAGTTGTAGATCAATATCTTTCATGTCAAAATACTCCCAGGAAAAATCTTGTTGGTATTTAGAAAGGACTCGAATTAGATTTTGTTGCTATTGCTCATCTAAATTGGAATTAGTGTTCAGAGACTTCCCTGGTGCAATCTCAACAGATTTGTTGTCATGGACGGTGGTAGTCGATATTTTTTGTTCCATTAAATCTTCCAACGAGTCTCCCTGTGCTTCACAATCTAGAATAGCTTGGAGCATCTCGGGCGTTGGGTTACCCATGATGGATGGGTTGTCAATAAACCCATAGATTATGTCATCCTCTAGCTGGTTCTTGAGTCTGAGAGATTCTTCCAGCATGAGAGGGGCTCATAAGTCCTTTTATGGATACCGTGGTGGGGGAAATTGTGGATATATGAAAGTCGGTCTTGGCTTGGCTAGAGGATATAAGATGAGATTTTTTGTGACACCTCCTCTAGCAATTGTCATATTACCCATTCAACATCCTATGTACGCGTCAGTTGTTGCAAGCCATGGTCTGCCCAGTATCAATGGATGCCCTTCGAGTCCACTTCTTGGGTTGATGATGAGGAAATCTACTAGATATTCCCAAGAGTCAACTAAGATTTCTATATCATGTAGTGTGTCGACTGGTCTAACCACTGATCGATTAGCCAATTGTAACATAATTGGGGTGGGTTCGAAGGAGTCAAAACCCAGGGTATTGCAGGTTTCTATAGTCAGGATATTGATGTCCACCCCCAAATCAATTAGTGTATTTGTAAAAGAAAAACCCTGGATCTGAACTATTAGTATGGGGTTCCCTGGATTTGCATATTTGACTAGTTCTTGTCTACCTAGAATTAGATCAAACAAGGCTCCTACTACATGAACTATTGATGATGAATTTTTAATTTTCCTAACAGGATTCCTCCCACATAGTTCCTTGATCATCTTTGCATATATTTGACTGTCTTGCAGAGCCTGTAGGAGTGGGATCTTGACATATAAACTCTTGAGTTCTCCTACAATGTTGAAGTTAGGATAGATGACAGGTTTTTCTATCATCAATCTTTCGAGGAATGGAGGGGAAGGAGTTTCATCCTTATCAGGATCTTGTGACTCGACTGTGTTCCACCCATGCTCGATTTCTTCCATTATTACCACAGTCGAGGGAATTATTGCTGGTTGTTTATTATTTTCATTCTCTCGCTCTTGGAAAATGTTATTTTCTTCATGAGATATTATATGACCTGATATCAACCAAAGTTTGTTACACCCTACTGAGTTGGTCTCCTCTTCCCCATTCTCCATAATCTAGATGAGTTGAGCTGGTCTATTATTAGGATTTGGGTGGGGTTGGGATGGTAATTCAGGGCGCAATTGTGATTGAGGGTTTTGGGGTAGTTGGAGTGGATCTTGCAACGTGGGTTGAGTTTGAGGAGCCACCCCCATGGGTTTATTGTTTATCCCCATGGGGCGTTTCCAATTCCGGTTCCAATTTGGGTTTTGGGCAGTTGTATTAGGCCACTGCGGAGGGTAGGGTTTGTTATTTGATTTTTTCTAGGATGAGGTGGGGTATTGCGAGTTAGGCTAGGTGGAACTTGTAGTTGGTTGATTATGCCAGATGGGATTTGCAGGTGGTTGGTTTGGCCAAGTGGTATTTGCAAGTGGGTATTGTTCAGGCCGCCAGTTCTGATTAGTAAACAACTGGCTCTGCCATGCATTACCAAAATTTTTCTCTTGATTATACTGTCCAGAAAAGAAAGAGGAGGGGTCCTGGAGTGTATTTGGAGGGCGAGCCTACCATTGATGATGTTGAGCCATCAAATATAATGGTTATGTTTCCTCTTCTGCTCCTATAAAGACAACTTTCATTCCATGGAGTGATAGGCATTGCTCTGTGTCGTGATCCTTGGCGCAAACAGCGCAAACCCAAACCACATCCAAAGGACATTCCCTTGGACCATGATTTTTTCTACATCCGTGGAAAAAATATGGCCAAAGTCTATTCTGCTTCTTCTTGCTTTTGTTTGGCCTACAATACATTCAATTGTGTAGTCAAAGTGCTCAGAATATCTATTTTGAAATTTTCTAAGAGATTACCAACTTCAACTCATGTAACGCCCCCGCTGGTAATGTTTCTATTTATGGTGAGGGAAGCTCACATTCCTGATCTGGTTCATGTACTTCCTCGTGAGTACCTGGTACACAATAGAATGATGTTATCATAAGTTTCTTGATCATTTTCACCCTTCCCCATTAGATTCAATATTTCTACCCATTCATCGTTCATAAATTTAATCAGATTTTCTTTAAGTACTTCACCTGCTAATGTACCATAGGGTGATCTCTACAATTTATACTAAAATCTCTCAACATATTCTTCTAATGATTCATTTTCTTTTGCAGACATTTGAAATATTTCATCTTTTAGGTCCCTGGTTCTACAATAATCCTGATATTTTGTCAAGAAGGCTTGTTTCATGTCATCCCATGAGTTAATGGTTCCACCTCCTAATCCCATAAACCAGTGTAGAGTTGCTCCCTTCAAGGTAGAGGGGAACAATTTTAATTTTTTGGGTTCAGAGGTGTAATAATACCCTCTACATAGGACATCGAATTCGAATAAGAATGCATCTGGGTCTTCTGAAATCAATCCATGGAAGGTTGGCAGGTTCTATAGGGGGATTTCTTTCATGGGAGCATTGGCGATTGGATCAAATATTGGATATTCCAACGTGGAGGTCTGGGGTCGTTCTTGATTTGACTACACCATTTGATTGAAAATGTGCCAAGAATCTTTAGGAATTTCTTGATCCGGGTGTTCTATTCGAGGTGGCTGATTATTTTATCCTCTAGGGGATTTGATTGCACTCCCTCTATCTAGGATTTTGGGTATGCCTTCTTATTTTATAGGAGATTCATGATCAGGGGGTTGATGGGTCTACCTTGGAAACCCTGTTGGTTTCTCCTTCTCCTTCCTCCAGAATACGAGATTTTCCCTTGTCTAAAGGGTTGAGGGGTGGAATGTATATGCTTTGAAGGATTTGCTTAGTCCCTTCAGTTTTTCTATGAATCTCATCATTGGCTACAGTTGGTTAAACTATTTCCTGAGGGATTTAGATAGTTCCAACTGAAGCTTGAGATTCAGCTTTTCGGATGATGTCGTCTATGAAAGTGCTTCTCCTAGGGAGCACCGAGCCCTGGACTTTGGTAGTTTTTGGTGGGGGTTTTTGTTTTTCAAGATCTTTCTTCTTAGTCATACACACTTCACGCAAAAATAAACACCTATATTACCTCTTAAGTGTCAACTAGAGGTAAGCATTGGCATAAGCATCTTACTTATTGCCTGCGTAGGTTCTTACCTTCCGTCTTCAATACCTGGTCCTCTAGAGACACAACCTATGCTACCTTTGACATTCTCCCCGGAAATGACGCCAAAATGTTGGGGTCTAAAGATGTCTAAAAATAGCCTTATCTTAACATTAATTTATCAACCCGAGGATTCGTATTTTATCTCAAGAATATTAGCAAAGTATATGCAGATAGCTTGTAGAGGCCAAAATCGCGTAGTTAAAGAAAACCTGAGTTTATCCACAATCAGTTCCTCAAATGTTCATTAAATATTCTGAGACTAATATCTTACTTAACAAAATTGAAATCTGATTACTAACATGCTGCGAATGAAAAGGAACTAGCCAATCTGTTGAATTCATTTAACTAAAAATAAGTAATTAAATCTAAGTAAAGACTTGCAAAAGTAACTATAAACTATGAATCAAATTGTTGGAAAGGAAAAATCAAATTACTCTATCTATAGAAAGAAACAACAATTATAATATAATCGAAAGGGACAACGATTGTAACTTAACTGAAAAGAACAACACTTGTAACTTAATTGAAAGGAACAACAAATGTAACTTAATTGAAAGGAACAACAAATGTGAATCTAAGTAAAAAGAATAGCGTGTATGAAAATGTGAGGAACTGTCAAGCAGTAAACTATAGTAATGGAATTTGGAACAACAATCATTAACACTCAAACCAAAACATCTATCTCTTGCAAGCAATCAACAATAAAGCATTAACACACTTGTGCATCTATCTTTAACTATTGTAAAGGAAATTTAAATCATAAACAGAAATCAAAACTGATACGATCACAGATTGAGACAGTAACTCCTTCAGACTGGGCCCTTGGTCCTCAGAAGCACTACTACTAGAAACTCAGTATGTAGAAATTGTGAAAACGTTCAAATCTTTTATTGATTCCATAACTAGTACAACATTTACAAAAATTGCCTGTGCAGAGCAATTCTAAGTTCTGAATACTTGGATACAATTCTTCTCTATATCCCTTTCAGGATCTATTACCCTCTATATATCACAATAATCTAGGTAAATTAAG
Source organism: Picea sitchensis (assembly GCA_010110895.2). Taxonomy (NCBI): domain Eukaryota; kingdom Viridiplantae; phylum Streptophyta; class Pinopsida; order Pinales; family Pinaceae; genus Picea; species Picea sitchensis. Next base: position 124,524 of record SNQJ01S0049220.1, on the reverse strand, counting down.
CCACTTGAGGATCGAGAGATCCTCAGGATTGCTTTACTATTATAAAGTTACAATATAGAAAATCAAATCATCTTCAAAATTGCTTTGCGCCAAAAGTACTCAACGTCCAATAGCTTACGTATCTTCAAGATCTCCTTTGCTATCTTGGTTTTGAAAATATTTATCCATTCCTGTAATAGAATCAAACAATTCCAATCGTATTTTAGAATCTATTTAATATAACTTCAATAATATTTCTAGAAGACATATTAATCATTTTCTATCCTATTTATCCCTAATTAATAGAAAATTCAATCAAGATTATATCATGAACTATGGGAATAAGGAGGATATTTGTACCTTTTTCATAACCCAACAAAAAGATTCATTTCTTCCTTTATATCCATTCTTCAATTTCTTCTATATCCATCCTCCAAAACATTCGCATGAATTACAGTTCACGGTCCTGACAACATAACCATTTGTTGACGCATAGGGAGAAGACTCGGGGTTAATCATTCAAATATCAACAAAAACCTTAGATACCATCCCTTTCAGCATCACCTGTAGAGAAAGTGAAGACTCACCCAAGGCATATAGAGGGGTTACAGAAACCAAGGTTCTGCAATGATGAGGGGAAGTGAGGCATCATTCAATTCCTTCACTCATGTGTGCAGTTCTCATAGATTAATAGTTACTTTATCATTAAAAATAATATATGCATGGAATTATAACATCATATGTGATCCATACATTTAGGATAAACCAAAAAAATCATAAATTGCAACCATATCATAACACAAAGATTTACATGGTTCACCCAACTTGGGCTACATCCACAACGGTCTTATATTATTCATTAATAGTTGTCTTACAATTGTGCACTACGCTACAATATATGAAATACTAATATCATCCCAAACCTTCCTTTCCATTCTACTGTAGTGTGAGTTCACTCCTCATCCATACCTCATATCTCTTTCTTCGTTCAACTCCCTTACCCAAAAGAATCAGCAACTTACATAGACACCATATCTCTATCTCCTCACAAAGAACTCTTTTACATATTTATACATAAAAATAGGGCTAATCCCTTTACAAAATTGGACAAAGTGTCCCCCAAAACCCATTACAAAAGTGGACAAAGTGTCCCCAAAACCCAATGGTTTATAATCGTTTTCCACCTTATGGGCGTTGCTCTGTTACGCATCCTTTTGTCACGCTATTTGACTCCTTGAAGTCTGCTCTCATTGTGCACTCTGGTCCATCATCTAACTGAATTTTACCCTTGGACTTCCTTTTGGGGAAAGTCCAAAAACTTATCCAAATGCCTCTCCAAAAAACATACTTTTATTGACATATGAAAATTCCTTGAGCGGATTTCTTAACTTCAATTCCCAAAAAGTAATTCATGCTACCAAGGTCTATCATATGAAACACTCTTTTCTTGTAAAATTTGAAATCATCTAACATCAAATTTCCAGTATATATCATATCATAAACATAAATACAAAATATAAGAATTTTACCTTACTGATCTGATTTGGTATAAAGAGTGGGCTCATTACTGCTCCTACTGAACCCATTGTTGAGCAAATAAGAGACAATTTGATTGTACCAAGCTCTTGGAGCTTGCTTCAAACCATACAAGGATTTATTCAAATCGTACATTGTTGGATAATGATATTTTTGGACCATATTTGGGAATCGTATAGGATTAAACCACGCGACAAGTTGGCTAAGCAGAAGCACGCGAAGAAGAAAGGAAGGTATTTAGATCATTTTCAGGAGCAGTGTGCGTGAAAGGAGGAAGTTAGTTAGAAGTCATTAAGTATTTTGGTCGATTTTGTAATGAGACAAGCCCTAATGTAAAAGTATAAATATGTAAGGGTTTTGAGGTAGAAAGTAACTTTGAGTAACTTTGGTGAGAGACCCGAAGAGCTAAGTGTGCATTGTATCCGTGAACGACAAAGGCATGTTGGGTTATAACTAAGAGATCTTGTATGAGTGCGGTGCACACCTTTTGTAGGAATTATTCTAAATAATATAATGAAAATCATGTCATGGACATAGCCCAGTTTGGGGTGAACCACATTAAATATGGTGTCCTTTTGTATGATTTGATGTGTTTGTTTATTATTCTAGTTATTGTGTGCACTTAGTGAATGAATTATTAATATGAATATGCTATATGATAGCTCTCCACACATGATGAAAGGTCTAATGAATGAATGTTAAGTAGACTGGTAAGAATGAATGCATCACTTCCCTTCACTACTGCAGAAACATGGTCCCTACAGTCCCCATAGGTACCTCAAGTGAGACTTCACCTTCTTGCAGGTGATGCTGAAAGGGTTGATATATTTAGGTTTTTGTTGGTGAATTAGTGTTGAACCCTGGGTCTTCCAACTGTGCTCCAACAAATGGTTCCATTTTCGGGACCAAGATCTATGACTGAGGGAAATGTGGAAGATGATTAAGGAATAAATTGGGAAATGGTTCGACACAAAGGGGTGCGAGTTTTCCAAAATTCAAAATAAGAATCTGAGAATCAACATAGAGAAATGGTTGCAGAGTTATGTGTTTACAGATTTTCATGAACTTTTATTTGTTGATTTTTTGAGATTTTTTGCTAAGTGGATATAGATATTAGTAGAACATAATGGAACTTTCTGCACTTTGGTTCTGAGGGGGTTGACCCCTGATTTGATTCAGGAAGTGAATACCATAAGTAATAAGATATCATGCACAATATATTTCTGGTTGGATAGTGTGTTGGGAGGTTATATTACCAATTTTGTTATAGATTGTACTCAGTCATATAGTGTTGTTGAAAGAGATTTTTTTAAAGGACCGCGCAGAATATACTTGAAGTCATTGTCTACTTGGATCAATATGTTTCTTTTTGGTAAGGGGATTATGAATATGGAATATGATTTATCTAGTAGATAATAACCTTCATGCACATAGGGGGACTGAGGGATGACTAAGGGATGTTCTAAGTGTATGATATGGATAAAGGAAAGACAAAATGATGAACGGATGGGTTGAGGATTCCCAAAGAAGAAGAGTGTGCTACATATGATGATATTGGAGTACTGCACAGTGGTAAAATATTTCGGTATAGTAGGAAGAGGATAGTGGTTGATAGAGAAGAGAAGCACAGTGAGTTTGAGGAAAGAGACATTGGTGTAATACTCCAGATCGAAGGAATTCTGCACACATAAGGGAAAAACCATTATCTTAGTCTGGTAGAAGAAGATCTGTTACATCCCACAGGTCAAACTCTACATCAAACACATGACCTTGTGTGCATCTCCAAGTACTAAGGTAAGATATGAAAGTTTTTTCAATTATAGATAGTAAAGGAAGTAAAGATAGTGGAAGTAGTACCATAACCCAAATTCAAGTAGTATCACCGAGGAGGAATACCATGCAGAACACTATGGCAGGAGTAGATCCCACTTTAAGAATGTATTTTTTCCATGGATCGAGGATAGAGGACCCAAAACATAATTTGTTTTTTTGTGAAGCAATTTGGACAATGACGAATGTCCAGGATGATGATGCAAAGATCATGCGGTTGGAAACCACATTTATAGAGTGTGATTACTTTGGTTTATGAAGTATCATTCCATTGTGTTAGCATTGATAGTGACCCTCAGACTATAAGAGGATAAGCCTAGTACCCATCAAAAAGTAAAATGGATTAAAATGGTTTGGGTAGGTGGATCAACAAGATTGCAAAGAAAGGAGAAGATAAATGTTGGACAAGTTAGACTAACTAAGAGAGGGGGGTTGAATCAGTTAGTAACAAAATTTACTGATTTTAATTATTTTAACACAATCTTCCTCTTTACTTATGAATAGCTTATCTCAACAAGTATGTAAGAATAAACAATTAGACATATCAAATAGATAATGACACAATAATTACATGAGGAAACCCATAAAGGGAAAAACCTCTTCTTCTTTTAAATGTAAGGAAAGCACCAACTTCTCTTTACATTATATTTTATTTGAGAAACTACTTAGATGAGGCTACAACCTCCCTTTTTTCAGCACCAACTGAAGGACAACTCCTACTGTATGAATGCAAGCTTCAACTTGCAATGAGACTCAGTCTCTCTAGCTCCTCCCTTCCACCCTTAAAATTTAGGACACCAACCTCTGTACTTTAATCAATCACAATCTCAATCAAAGTAATCATAAGAACCAGTCACTATCATAATACATTTAATACAATATCTGTTTATTCTTTGAATAATTTAAGCCTATAACTCAATCTCTGAAAAATTATCTCTGTCAAAATCTAGTCTATAATTCAATTCTGATTTGTAGAATCTGTCATAAATTTTGTAACTCAATCTATGAATTTCATTGACATATTTATACGTAATGAACTCTGCAACTTTAGAGACAACACCTTTGACACTTATCTAATCATTACATACCTCTGAACTTCCTCTGTGTTTGATTTTCCTTCAATGTCATAATCGACTCTACACAAATGTCATCTTTGCATCTATGCCTCAATCTTCTCATCTTTCATCGTAACTTTGTATCTTTTGTTCTATTCATTTTCAATCATAGAAATACCATACATTTCCTCCTTACTATTTGAGAGTTACAACTCACACTCCAATGTCTCTCTTCTCTTACATATGCTTCATAGCAAGAGTGTTATATAATAAAAAATAGTTTGAATCTCTTTTCAAGAATTAGTTTCAACCTCTTTAATTGACTGTAATTGATAAATTACTTCAAGTTCGATCATGATAGGTCAAGAGAAAAGAATGCACAACTTCCCTCCAATCAGATTCCTTGAATAATCCACACCGTTGATTTATAACCATTAGAACTATGACTTGAGCCTTTAGAGCCTTACTTATAGTTGTTGAATTATGACCATCAGGGTTATTTACTTAAGCTTTTTGATTAATTCATAAGACCCAAAACTGTGCCATTCCCTCTCAGTGATGGAATGCCATTCTAAAAACTGTACCATTCCCTCTATGCATTTCCAAATCTTCAACACATATGTATGTGTCATTTGTGGTAAGACTGTTTAGCTATAGTTTTTCTCTTCAACACATATGTATGCGCCATTTGTGGTGATAACTAAGATTGTTTAGTTATAGTTTTTCTTAGTTTTCCATCAATGACAATAAAAATGCACTAACAAATGCTCTGCAATGACAACTATACCTGCCATAAATAACAATGCCGACAAACTCCACAATGCTAACAAATTCTCTTTTCAAAATGCTTTGTTTATACATTTGTATGTTGCCAATAAAACAATGAATAATAATGCCAACAAAATCCTCCACAATGCTAACAAATGTTTTTTTTATACACTTGTATGTTGCCAATAAAACAATGAACAATAATGCCAACAAACTCCCCCTTTGGCATTGATGGAAAACTTACCTTTTTCTTTTCTATGTTCTCCCCCTTTTGTCATCTATGGCAAAGGAGCCATTAAACTCCCCCTATCATCAATGAGTCATGAACCCATGTGAATCAATAAACCTAAAAACTTTTGAGGAATGTATCAAATATTTTAAAGCCCTCTCAATTTTGGTTGCAATGAACTAATAAGAATGAAGATTATAGGCAACATGTCTTTGCAAAGATGTTTTTGTCCCTCAATGAATTTATCATTTAAACCATAATTTCTTTCAACTTTCTTTATGCTGGTGAAGTTTGATGATTCTTTGTTGATATGTAACTCCTCAGAGAATAGACTCCGAACTGATTTCAAAGACTTTCAAATTTCATTTTGGGTAAAGGTTTAGTAAATATATTTGCAATTTGATCCTTTGTTCCAATGTATTCTAGATTGATAATTTTGTTCGTAACTTGATCTCTGAGAAAATGAAATTTAATAGGAATGTGTTTTGTTTTTTATTGCATAACAAGATTTTTGGAAATACTGATGGCACTAGTATTATCACAATAAATAGGAATAGGAGTATTATAATGAATGTGTATATCTTCCAGCATTTTTTTCATCCATATAACCTGTGTACCACAATTTGCAGCTGCTATATATTTTCCTTCAACAGTAGACAAAGACATTGCTAATTGATTTTTGCTTGACCAACTCACAAGACATCCACTAAGAAAAAATGTTGCTCAACTGGTACTCTTCCTGTCATCAACACACCATGCCCAATCAGCATCAGTGAAAGAATTTAAGTCAAGATGATTACATATTGGATACCACAAACCAAACTCTGTTGTCCCCTTAAGATATCTGAAAATTCTTTTGACTGCAAGTAGATGAGAAGCTTTAGGAGATGCCTGAAACCTACCAACCTGACAAACCGCATGCATAATATCAGGCCTTGTAGCTATAGCATAGAGAA
>SNQJ01S0049220.1:103529-118161 GCA_010110895.2 Picea sitchensis | reverse complement strand
AGCTTTCTAAAAGAAATCAAGAAGCCTCTCTCACAGAGAAAAGGCCCGGAGACGTAGGCAAAGTTGCCGAACTCCGTTAACAAACTTGTGCATTATGGTTTGCTGCTTTTCGTTGCATTTCAGATTTGCAATTATGTTAATGGATGTATAATTCATTTGCTTTTCTCGCTCTTTCATTAAGTTTCCCAATGGTTAATAAATGCATGCAAATAAAACTCAACCATAGTCATTTCGAAAAATCCTGACGGATCAAACATGCATCTAAAACTTCTTAAGCATTTCATGAATATACTTTGTTTGAGAAATGAAAATACCCTTATTAGAATGATTAATTTGCAAACCTAAGAAAAACTTCATTTCACCAAGCATAGACATCTCAAATTCATTTTCCATGCATTCAACCAACTGTTTGCTAAGGTTATCATCATCACTTCCAAAAATAATGTCATCTACATAAATCTCTAAAATGACCAAGCTATCATTCTCTTCTTTGATATAGAGATTAATGTCAGTGTTACCTTTCCTGTATCCTTGCTTCCTTAAGTAGTTATCAAGCCTGGAATACCAAGCCCTTGGTGCTTGTTTTAGTCCATATAAATCATTTTTTAACATGTAGACATATTGTTCTTCTTCTTGTACCTGAAAACCATCTGGTTGTTCCATGTATACCTCTTCTTTTAGATCACCATTCAAAAATGAAGATTTTACATCCATTTGATAAACTTTAATATTCTTAGAACTAGTATAGGCTAAAAACAACCTAATAGATTCCATTCTTGCAATGGGAGAAAAAGTTTCTCCATAATCAATTCCTTCTACTTGTGCATACCCTTTACAAACCAATCTAACTTTATTTCTTGTTACTTGTCCTACTTCATCCATCTTATTTCTTAAAACCCATTTAGCCTTAATAACATTCTTGTTCAATGGTCTAGGAACCAATTCCCATGTTTTATTCTTTTCTATTTAACTAATCTCTTCTTTCATTGCTTTCATCCAATATTCATCTTGAATTGCTTCTTCAATATTTTTGGGTTCAATCAAAGAAATTAGTGATACATGTTCATGAGTTGAAGTGGATTCCATCATTTTACTTCTTGTTCCAATACCAATGATTTCTTCTTTAGGATGATTCTTCTGTATTATTTTTCTTGGAGTCTTAAATGGAGTTATGCCCTGTATTGATGTAGGAGTTAATTTTTCATTATCATCAGCCTCAGTTTCTTTTGTTTCACTCACTTATTTATCCATCTTATGTTTGTCATATATTTCATGTATTTTTTGATCCTTTTGTTTATATTTGGACTTCAAAATTGAGGACTCATCAAAATTTACATCTATAGATTTAACAATCTTTCTTAACATTTATAAAATTTTCTTGAACATGAATATCCAACCAATATGCCTTCATCAATTCCAGAATCTAATTTTCCCAGATCTTTATCAACTCTTTTAATGTAACACTTACTCCCAAAAATTCTAAAATGTTTTATGTTTGTTGGTCTTCCTTTCCATAATTGATAGGGTGTTTTATCAGTATTATTTCTTAGAAAACTTCTATTCAAGATGTGTACAACAGTATGAACAACTTCTGGACTCATTTAACATATCATATCATATCATTCAATCTGAACTCATTTAACATTGTTCTTTCCATCTCCATAACAATTATGTTTTTCCTTTCAACAACACCATTTTGCTGAGGTGTTTCTGTAACAGAGAAATGTCTTTTAATGTCATTTTCATCACAGTAATTGTTAAATTTATTTGACACAAACTCTCCTCCATTGTTTGACCTTAAACACTTAATATTCATATCAATTTCATTTTTAGTCAATTCTTTGAAAACTTGAAAGAAACTAAATGTTTCAGACTTCTTTTTCAACAAAAACAACCAAGTCATCCGAGTAAAATCATCCACAAATAACAGAAAGTATCTTTCACAATTTAAACATGTTGTCCTCATAGGTCCACACGCATCAACATGTATTGTTTCCAAAGGTTTTGTTGTAGAATATTCCTTTGTTTTAAAATTGACTCTAGTCTGTTTACCATGTTAACATTGTTTACAAATAGAGTTGGAAAGATTATTTATGACAGGTAAGTTCCTTATTGCCTCCTTTTTATTTAACTGAATAAGATTTTCAAAGTTAATATGTCCAAGTCTTTTATTCCATAACCATCTCTCATCTTGATGTACAAGATAACAATTGTCATCCTTCTCATCTAAAATGTAAATGTTATTTGATGTTCTTGTAGCTGTTCCAACTAACTGATTTGTTCTAACATCCCTGATTTGACACTGTTTAGAATCAAATATCATAAAAATTCCCTTTATCACATGTTTTAATTACACTCAACAATTTATGTTCCATATTTTCAACCAATAAAACATTTTCAACCATTATTGTTTTATTGTTCAAACAAGCAGTGCCTCTTCCAACTATGCGAGCTGATTGTTCATTACCAAATGTGATTGTACCTTCTTTTCTTTCATCTAAAGAAACAAAGATTTGTTTTCTACCTGTCATATGTTTTGAGAATCCATTGTCCACAAACCATTTAAATTTATGATCAACTTGTAAAGAAAGTTTGCACTCTTCAATTTCTAAATGATCATTCTTCCTTTTCCAATAACTAGTTTTCTGATTTGTGTATTGGTTTATAATAGATTTGTGAAAATTCATTGCATAGTTTCTTGAAATATGTCCAAAGTTATTACACCTATAACATTCAACTTCAAATTTCAAAGCATCAAATCTGTTATGTAAGTTGTTCACATCGTTCTGAATAGATTTATCATGTCTTCTTCCATATTCAAATCTAGATATGCCATGATTGTTATGTGCACTTATGTTTCTTGAAAAGGCATTACAGAAAGTTGTTTTGTGTCCATACGTATAACAAAAGAAACAGTAACCTTCAAACCTGTTTTGATGTCTGCCATAACTTTTTCTATGCACTGTTGAAGCTTGATTATCTTCTTTCTTTTCTAATCCCTTCTGCTTGTAGAAGCTTTTCTCATTTGTATGCTTTGTACCTGCTTTTTCAAAACTTGAGCTAGAGCTTGCATTAGTAACTTCATATTTATACCCAATTCCAGTCTTATCATAAGTTGATCTTTGACTACAGATATTTTGATCCAACACTTGAGAAGTATGATTTATGTTATTTTCTTGTACTTTCTTTCTTAATAAAACTACTTCAAGTTTTAAAGCTTCATTTTCCTTATCCTTTTCTACAATTATATTATTTAGAGCTTCTTCGGTCACTCTAGCCTCTTCTATTTTGAGTTTTAAGTCAACTAACATGATCTTAGTGCTTTCAATCAAATTGTTTGACTTCTGTAATTCTTGATCTAAACTCTCAATCTCTCTTTTAAATTGTTTGCATTCTCTTCTTACTTTCTTTAATTCAAACAAAGCACTTACAAGTTCAACTTCTAGGTCAACTTCACCTTTTTCTTCTTCAATAAGTTCATCATTCTAATTTTCTATAGCCATAAAAAGTCTTATATCTGAACCTTCATCACTTTCATCTATATGTGAGGACTCACTATTATTTTTGATGAATAGACTTTTCTTTTTATAAGAATTTATTTGAAATGGATTCTTATACATTTTCTTATATTCTTTGGTTTTGTTGTTACTTTCTTCTTCTCCATTAGAATGTTTGTTGAAAGGACACTTAGAAGAAAAATGCCCTATTCTACCACAATTAAATCACTTGAGTGGAAGTTTACCTTTGTACTTGTTAGTACCTCTTTTTAGATTTTTTATAAAGTTAGCTTCTTCCATGTCTTCTTCTGAATCCTCATGATTATTGGTTTCTATTTCAACCTTTTTCTTGTTCTTCTTTGTTGCCTTAGAAGTTTCTTCCTTATTGGAAGGATTCTCATTAGATGTCATCATCTCATATGCTGTGAGTATTCCTTGCAACTCATCCATTAGTAAAGTAGCAATATCAGTTATTTCTTCTAAAGCATATATTTTGGGATCAAATCTTGCAGGTAAAGATCTAAGTACTTTTTGCACAATAATAACATTTTCAATTGTTTCTCCCAAACCTCTCATAGTATTGACTACTTCATCAATATGTAAGAAATAGGTAGCTATATCTTCAGATTCTTCCATATTTAAACTTTCTAATTGACTTCTATATGATTGTTATTTAGCATTCTTTACCTTAGTATCTCCTTCATATACCTTCTTCAGTTTGTCCCATAATTCTTTTGTTGACTCACAATGCATTACCTTAACAAATTTTGAACCTGCCAATCCTCCAAGTATTGCATACATAGCTTTGGAATTACTTTCATAGAGTTTCTTTTGTGCAACATTTGTTGGAATTGTTGCTAGAGCCTTATATTCATTCAACACATCTTGCCAAACATCTACTCCTTGAGAATGCAAAAACAACTTCATCATGATACTCCAAAAATCATAATTATGTCCATCAAATAGAGGTAATCCATGTTTAGTAAAATCAAATTTCCTATCCATTATTAAGGATCAAACTTCTAGTGATTAAAATGAATCTTGAAGTAACCTTTCTTTGATACCAATTGTTGGACCAGTCAGATTAACTAAGAGGGGGGCGGGGGGTGAATCAATTATTAACAAAATTTACTGATTTTAATTCTTTTAACACAATCTTCCTCTTTACTTATGAATAGATTATCTCAGCAAGTATGTAAGAATAAACAATTAGACATATCAAATAGACAGTGACACAGTAATTTCATGAGGAAACCCATAAAGGGAAAAATCTCTTCTTCTTTTAAATGTAAGGAAAGCACCAACTTCTCTTTACATTATATTTTATCTAAGAAACTACTCAGATGAGGTTGCAACCTCCATTTGTTCAGCACCAACTGAAGGAAAACTCCTACTGCCTGAATGCAAGCTTCAACTTGCAACGAGACTCAGTCTCCTTATCTCCTCCCTTCCACCCTTGAAATTTAGGACACCAACCTCTGTACTTTAAGCAATCACAATCTCAATCAAAGAAATCATAAGAACCAATCACTGTCATAATACATTTAATAAAATATATGTTTATCCTTTGAATAATTTAAGCCTGCAACTCAATCTCTGGAAAATTATCTCTATCAAAATCTAGTCTATAATTCAATTCTCCTTTTGTGGACTCTGTCATAAATTTTGTAACTCAATCTATGAATTTAATTGACATATTTATACGTAACGAACTCTAAAATTTTAGAGACAACACCTTTGACACTTATCTAATCATTACATACCTCTGAACTTCCTTTGTGTTTTATTTGGCTTCAATGTCATAATCGACTCTGCACAAATGTCATCTTTGCATCTCTACCTCAATCTTCTCATCTTTCATCGTAATTGTGTGTCTTTTGTTCTATTCATTTTCAATCATAGAGATACCATAGACTTCCTCCTTACTATTTGAGAGTTACAGATCACGCTCAAATGTATCTCCTCTCTTACATATGCTTCATAGAAAGAGTGCTATATAATAAAAAACAATTTGAATCTCCTTCAGGAATTAGTTTCAACCTATATAAGTAACTATAATTGATCAATTACTTCATGTTTGATCATGATAGGTCAAGAGAAAAGAATGCACAGATGCCCTCTGATTAGATTGCTTGAATAATCCACATCGTTAATTTATAACTGTTAGAACTATGACTCCTTTAGAGCCTTGCTTATAGTTGTTGAATTATGACTGTCGGGGTTATTTACTTAATTCTTTTGATTAATTCATAAAACCAAAAACTGTGTCATTCCCTCTCAGCGATGAAATTCCATTTCGAAAATTGTTCCTTTCCAAATCTTCAACACATATGTATGCGCCATTTGTGGCAAGACTGTTTAGTTATAGTTTTTCTCTTCAACACATATGTATGAGCTATTTGTGGTGATAACGAAGACTGTTTAGTTATAGTTTTTCTTAGTTTTCCATCAATGACAATAACAATGCACTAACAAATGCTCTACAATGACAACTATATCTACCATAAATAACAATGCTGACAAAATCCACAATGCTAACAAATGCTCTATTTACTCTGGAATGACAACTATACCCACCATAAATAACAATGCCGACAAACTCCACAATGCTAACAAATGCTCTATTCAAAATGCTTTGTTTATACATTTGTATGTTGCCAATAAAACAATGAACAATAATGCCAACAAACTCCTCCACAATGCTAACAAATGCCCTGTTCAAAATAATATGTTTATACACTTGTATGATGCCAATAAAACAATGAACAATAATGCCAACAATAACATAGGTTGTTGCAGATCATTTTGTGACCATTGGGTTATGGAGTCATAAGTATCGTGAATAATGAAGGTATTTAAACTGCCTATTAGACAAAAGGATTTATTTGGTGATGAGGAGAAAGAAGACAGAGAATTTCTGAGTGATGAACCATGAAATATGGGCAAGATGACAATAGATCCTCTACCGCTTTAGGAATCCATTGATTAGAGAGATGCTACATCCAGAAAATAAGAAAAACAGAAAGTGTCTGATGAACCATGAAATATGGGCATGATGATAGTAGGTCCTCTAATGCCTCGGGAATCCATAGATCAGAGATATTACATCCAGACAAGAATAAAAACAACAATCTTCTTATTAATAAATGATGAAACATGGTAAATATGACAACAAATCCTCTACCACCTCGAGAATCCATAGATCAAATATGCTACATCCAGACAAGAAGAAAAACAACAAGAATTTGAGTGATAAATGATGAAACATGGAAAATATGACATCAAATCCTCTACCACCTTAGGAATCCATAGATCAAAGATGCTACATCCAAACAAGAAAGACAAAACGACATGTAAACTAAGAAGACGTCCTGATAAAAATAACTTAAAGGAAACTTCAATAACATAATATTTACAATCCATGCCCCTCAGGATTACAACTGAAAAATATAGAGCCCCACTCATAAAACTCTCTTGTCTCTGCAGCCTCTGAAAAAACCCCCCTCTAACAAAATCCTAAAGATCTATTTATAATATGATAAGTCCACAACTGCCAAGAGTGTGATATGGTCATCCCATTCAAATATTTCATATGTGCATCCTTCTGCCAAACTATGTGTGTTTCCTCTTGTCAGATGCAAGCTCAGATTAGTATGGGTTTGGAAGAAGAAATCGTCCATCATGGTACCTTGGGCTGATATCTCTGTCTCCCCATCCATATATTCCATGCCTTCTATTTATGGAATGAGATGAGGTTTTAGCTACCAGTCCCTTTTCATTAACTAAATCTTCCTCGGGATCATAGCGCAGCTGGACAACTAGCAAGTGACCCTGTGCCTCTAATGGATTGGGCGTTGAATAAGAAGGTGGAGTAGGGATCTAGTGTGAAATATCTAAGACGATGGGCCATCATCTGATTTCTTATCCGTTGATACAGAATTATCATAGAACTGCTAGAAACTTAATTTGTAACTTTTTTTATTCTATGGGACATGATGACAAGTATTTTTTCACACTTGATCCAATGAGAGAGTGCATTGTGGATTCATATAGAATCCAAGGTGAAGAAGGAATATAAGGAGGAGTAACACAGTATAACACCTCGATAGGTTAAAATTAAGGAGGTAGAGGAGGATTCAGAGGTCGAGGTCCGAGGAAGAGGAGGATTCATAAGAAGAAGAGGACCAAGTATATGTTATAATTGTAATCATCCTGGCCATTTGGCATGAGTTTGTCTAAATCCATGCATGAAATGTACATATTGTAGACAGTTGGACCATGCGATGGAATACTGTCCACAACTGACGACGAAGTGGTGGCAGAAAAGAAACAAAAATTCACAAATTATAGAAACACAAGGGTTCGATGTTCAACCGAAGATAACAGTAGTTACATGCATAGAATAAGATGTGATAGATCAAGGAATTCACCAATGGGTTAGGAAAGAAGCAGAACCTTCTTCGTTGTTCAACCCTAGGAAAGAAAGAGATACATACAAGAAAGAAATGAAATAATTTTGGGGAGTATAATGGATAGAATCGAATTTTACCCCGCCACCTTTGTATGAGAGGCCACTTATGTATGGCATGCATCGAGTCTACAACCACACAAATATGGAAAGGCAAGTTGAGTAGGTAAGTACTTTAAAAATATTCTTAAAGAGATTCTTAGAATTAATGAAGGATGAAACTACATTAATCATGTTGAACATGATGATTGATCATTGTATGCAAGATAGGGAAGAAGTTGTCACACAAAGAGCAATTAACTAGGTACATCATAAGAAAAGGATGAATAGGGAGTTCTGACTTAGCGCACAAATAGGAGGTTATGACATGGATAGTATCATTTTGGATCTAGGATATTATGTAAATGTCATTCTAGCGTATACCTGGGAAACAATGGGCAAGTCAAACTTTATATGGTCACCTATTCAGTTGAGTTTAGCGAACCAACATAAGATAATGCTGATAGGAAGACTGATAGGAGTTAATGTGAACATTGATGGAGTGCCCAATATAGTATACCTTGAAGTAATTGAAGCAATAGATGGTAGTAAACCATACCCTTCATTACTAGGACTTTATTGGGATTTTGATAACTATACTATCATTTATTTGAAGAAAAGATGGATGGTCTTTGAAGTAGGAGATTTGAAAGTGACTATGTCATTAGATCCAACAAAAGGACAAATATATGTGGAACCAACAAGGGGAAAAGAACTAGATAATATTTATAATATGACTACATGAATGGATGATAATTTCAACCCTACGACTGTTGGTGCACTTAGTTAGTGAACTATTACTCTTGTGTGTCAAATTCAAAAGAATCCCTAGAGCATTGGAAGCAGAGATTACATGAAGGATCCACCAGGAAATGTGCTTGTATCACCCGTTCATTGCGCTAGATTGGAACTGTGGTTTGTGATCTTCTGAAATACGATGGAATAACATATGTGGATCCTTTTGTGAATGAATTTGAATTGCAGATACTAGATCAGAAAAGACTGATATCTTTAGATGTCATGTTGAAAGAAACCCTGATGATATGGTTGGATGGACATAAGGAGACGATAGATGATTGGATGCAATGCAGAAGACTATTACAGGTTAGGTTTGGAATAGATTATACTGTGTAGAAATATAAAGGATTGAGGTGTCCTATGGAGCATGTTATATAGTGCATAATGACATGGAGATAAGTACTTGAGAAAGAATGGATGTATTTTTTTTTACATACTCTGGACACAATCCCAAAGAACTGGTACTTAGAATTGGAAGTGCGCATTGGAACAACGAAATTGGAAGAGTTGATGTACAACATTAAGGTAACTTTCATTTTTTAAGATGAGGCCCCGCCGATAGACACATATTTACAGATTATGAAGGACAATATTTTTGCATCAGAAGACTCAATAGAACTAGTAACCTTATGTAGTATGCATAGATATTCTATGATAGTTCATGAGATTTTGGAATGATACAATGTTGTTGAGGAAGATAAGGAAGATGAAGGCCCAAGAAATGTACAAATACTAGAAACCAAAGGAGAGTGCACATTAGAGGGTCCTGATCTTGAATAATTTGTGTATGCAAAGACATTGATAACACGTAAAGTGAATATTGGTACAGAGGAAAATACCAAGTTTCAAAACATTGGAGACTATTGGAACAAAGAAAATATTGAAAATATTGTTGATTTACTACGTGAGTACCAGAACTTATTTCTGAGTACATTTTTCATAGATGAAGGGGGTTGTTGGGGAGCTAGGAGAGATGAAGATCCCTTTGAAGCTAGATGTCAAGCCAGCGAGGCAGAGACCATGCATATTGAACCCAATGTAGAAGCAGAAGGTGAAAGAAGATATAGACAAGATGCTAGAAGAAGGAATTATAGAACATGTCACAAAGTCAAAATGGAGCAGCTTGCAAATATTGTTGATTTACTACGTGAGTACCAGAACTTATTTCCGACTACATTTTTCATAGATGAAGGGGGTTGTTGGGGAGCTAGGAGAGATGAAGATCCCTTTGAAGCTAAATGTCAAGTCGGCGAGGTAGAGACCATGCATATTGAACCCAATGTGTAAGAAGAAGGTGAAAAAAGAGATAGACAAGATGCTAGAAGAAAGAATTATAGAACATGTCGCAGAGTCAAAATGGAGTAGCTTGATGGTAGTTCAAGAAAAGAAGACAAGTTGAATAAGAATCTACGTAGATATGAGAAAAATAAATGATGGTTTTCTACATGAATTGTTTCCTACCCTATTTATAAATGAAGTGTTAGAGAATGTAGGAGGATGGGAAGATTATTCATTCACAGAAGGATTTTCAAGATATCATCAGATTAAGATTGTGTAGGAAGACATATATAAGACAACCTTTGAGACAGAATGGGGAATCTATTAGTACACATTTATGCCTTTTATATTGAAAAATGTACCAGCAGTATTCCCCAGAGTGGTTGTAGCATATTTTAAAGAGTTTAGTCATAAGTTCCTAGAAGTACACTTGGATGACTGGACAATATTCAACTTATTGAAGAACCATATTGAGACTCTACGTTTAATGTTGGATAGATGTAGATAGTACCAGATCTCATTGAATTTTAAGAAGTGAATTTTCTTTGCATCATCTGGCATTTTGTTGGGCCATGTAGTATATAAACATTGAATATTGGTTGATCCTACGAAGATTGTTGTGATTGTTGATTTTCTACCGCCTACATCAGTGTGACAGTTACAAGCAATGTTGGATCATACATGGTACTACATGAAGTTTATTAGGGGATATGCACAAATAAAATCTCCATTGGAAAAAGTGTTAAAGAAGGAGGCTAAGTTTCAATGGAATGAGGAATGTCATAAGAGTTCAGATACTTTGAATAAGAAGTTAATTATCGTGCTAATTTTGGTATTTCCAGATTGGAAGAAAGAATTTCATGTTTATGTAGATGCATTTTCTATAGCATTAGGTGCAATTATAGCTCAACCATGAGAAGGAGGGTTATATCATCCCATTGCATTTGCAATAAAGAGGTTGTCAACCGAAGAACAAAACTATACTACTACATAGCATGAAGGATTGACAATGGTGTATGCATTACAAAAGTTTAGACATTATTTTTTTGGATCTCACTTTAAGATGTACACGAACCATTTTGCGATGAGATGCCTAGTCAATAAGCTAGTGTTGGGGGGGAAGATATGCAGATGGATATTACTATTTCAAGAATATGACTTTGAAGTGATTGTAAAACCAGGGAAGTTAAATTTAGGACCTGATCATTTGTCGTGCATACTATTAGGGGAAGATGCAGGGAACTTAGATGACAGTCTACCAGATGCACACCTATTTGCAGTACATATGGTCGATGATTATTTTTCATACATAGTATATTTATTGGTCACAGGAGCAACCCCATTTGATTTTACAGTTGCACAAAATAAGAAATTTGTAGTGAAGGAAAAAGACTATCAACTAATAACATGAATTTAGACAAGTTAGGCACATATGGTATTCTGCGACGTTGTGTATTGGAACAYGAAAGTTCCATGATACTATAATAGGCACATGAAGGAGTTGTGTAAGGACATTATGCATGAAAATAGGAAACTCATAAAATTTTGTGCACACGACTATGGTGGCCAACCCTTCATAAGGATGTGAAGAAGTTTTGTCAGGCCTGTGATGTCTACTAGAAAGTTGGGAAGCCTTCCAAGATAGATGAGATTTCGATAGTACCACAAGTAATGATGAAATCATTTGATAAATGGGCAATGGATTTTGTTGGACCGATCAATCCACCAGTGAATAGGTTAGGATCAAGATACATCATCACTGTGAAGAGATAATTGACCAGATGGGATAAAGCAGAACCTATTAAGGATTGTAGCATGGAGACTGTTGTGAGGTTTCTGTTTGAGAATGTTGTTACAAGTTTTGGATGTCCATGAATTATTATGAGTGATCACAGAACTCATTTTCTAAATAGGAAAATTGCATATTTGATAAAGGAGTTTCATATTCATCATCTAAAGAGCACATTGTATCACCCTCAGGCAAATGGAACAATAGAAGCATTCAATAAGATTATATAGCATGCATTGACTAAGGTATGTAATGTGATTTGAGATGACTAGGATTTGAGGATTCCAATAGTGCTATGGGTGTATCAGAATACAAGTAATAAGTTGACATGACAAACACCTTTCTAATTAGTGTATGGCTAGGAAGCAGTTATGCATATGGAATTCATTGTACCAAGTCTACATATTTTCTCACTGACAGAGCTCATAGATTTGGGCATACTAGAGAAAAGTCTATCAAAGTTAGTAGTGTTAGAAAAACATGATTTTGAAGCAATCAAATAAAAACAAATGAGGAAATAAAACATAGAATATACAAAATACAATAGAGACACATATATACGTGTTTCACCAAGTGTGGGCTATGTCCACCAGAGAAATTTCCATGTCCTTCCTTTTTATTATCCAGCAAAATGAAGGGATACAACCTACAACACACACATTGTAACTTCCTCTTCTTTATCTCTCTGTCTCCTCTCTCAAAATATAATATTTGAAATGATACATAACCACAATACATTTCCTTCATAAAAGAGGGTTTCCTTCTAGGGGAAAAAAACCTGAACATAACTTCTACCATCATATATGAGACCTTAAAATGAATGGTCCATATTTATAATGAAATTACAATATACATTTACAAGGCAATTTTTACTTCGGGGGCTTCACCCTCGAACCCCCATCGGGAGCCCGCTTTCCCTTGGACTCCACAGGGGGGCAAGCCCCCCCTACAACCCCCCTGCATGGAAGGGTGTATAGTATTTTAGGTTGTATAGTCTTATTGGGGCATAAACACGACTAAAAAGAAATACCTATGAAACAAGAAGATAATCAGGCTCCACAACCAGCAATCTCCCACTTGGAGATTGATCACAACAACTCCACTGTTGTTGTAACTACTATACTATACTCCACCTTGGACCTAGAAAAGTTCTCATATTCACTTTAATTCTTGAAGACCAACTAAAACTAAGAAATAACTCAATTTATCCCTGGTTACTCCCTTTGTTAACATGTCTATAGGATTCCGGATAGTATGTATCTCTTCCAACTTCAAATGTCCATCTTCCAAGATGGATCATATGAAATGATACCTGAAATGTATATTCTTAGTCTTCAAATGAAAGGTTGAGTTCTTTGAAAGATGAATGGCACTCTCACTATCACAGTACAACATGTTATTCTCCTGCTTCTTTCCCAATTCCTCCATAAACCTTTGTAACCAAATAACTTATTTACTAGCCTCTGTAGCAGCAACATACTCTACTTATGTTGTTGAAAGTGAAACAACCTTTTGCAGTTTCAAAATCCAACTTACTTTTTTTCCACCTATAGTAAAAACATACCCTATGGTGCTCCTCATACTATCTTTGTCACTTGCCATATCTGAATCAACATATCCCTGTAGAACAATGTCTGAACCTCCAAAACATAATGCATGAGTAGTAGTACCTTTCAAATACCCAAGAATCCACTTTACTGCCACCCAATGTTATTTACATAGATTGTTCATATACCTACTCACAACTCCCACTGCATGTGCAATATATGGTCTTGTGCAAACCATCGCAGACATCAAGTTTCCAAATACTAATGAATAAGAGACCCTAGACATGTATTTTATCTCCTCCTGTGTCTTGGGACACATTTCTTTGGTTAATTTTAAATGGATGGCCAAAGGTGTACTAACTGGTTTTGCATTCTACATTCTAAACCTCTCCAACACTTTCTCTATGTACTCACCCTGAGACAATGTCAAATTGTGATTTTTCCTATCTCTTGTTATTCTCATACCAAAAATTTTCTTTACAGCACCCAAATCCTTCATCGCAAATGAATTATCTAATTTCTTCTTAAGAACATTTATATCATGCATATTAGACACTGCAACAACCATGCCATCTACATACAATAGCAAGATAATATAGCTTCCACTTTCTAGTTTTTTAAAATAAACAGAGTGATCAGAATGACATCTACTATAATCGTGTTATGTCATAAACTTGTAAAACTTCAAATAACACTACCTTGTAGCTTGATTTAGGCCATACAATATCTTCTTCAACCTGCATACCAAATTTTCCTTCCCTTTGACCTCATATCACTGTGGTTGTTGCATATAAATCTCTTCCTCCAAATCCCCATGGAGAAAATTTGTTTTTACATCTAACTGTTCAAGATGTAAATATTCTACTGCCACAAGACTTAAAATAATTGAAGTAATTTTAACAATGGGAGAAAATATTTCATCAAAATCTATACCCTTGTTTTGTGCAAACCCCTTTACAACAAGTCTAGCCTTGTACTATTTTTTCCCTCCATCTTCTTCCTTCAACTTGTAAACCCATTTATTATACAATGCTCTTTTTCCTGCAAGAAACTTAACCAAAACCCAATTCTGATTATTTACCAAGGGAATCCATTTCCTCTTTCATGCCTTGCTCCCACTTATTTTTAGTGTCTACCTACATTGCCTCTTCATAACATTTTAGTTCACCAGAATCAATCAACATTAAATAATACAATGAAGGAGAGTATCATTCAG
>SNQJ01S0049220.1:84777-98162 GCA_010110895.2 Picea sitchensis | reverse complement strand
GAGAAAGAACACATACACCCTGGAGAAAAATGGGAGAACGCGCATGTTGTTGCTGATTAAGGACAAATAAATGAAACCAGAGGTGAGAAACATTGTACTTCTCATGAGTGGGAAGGAACTTCTTAATGAGGTTAAGAATAAGGAAGACACACAATTTATTGTGGTCAGGAAGCCTAGAATTGTTTTAACCAGTACAAGAGTGGATGATTTACAAGAGGAAATCCAAAAGTTACTGGAAGAGTTCACTGATATAGTAGTGGACGAACTACCTTGTTTGTTACCACTGATCAGGAGTATAAGCTATCACATTGATATTATACCTGGAGCCAGCTTACCAAATAAAGCAACATATAGATTGACGCTGCAGGAGAATGAAGAAGTTAAGAGATAGGTCCAGGACTTAATGGACAAAGGATTGATTCGAGAGAGCTTGATTCCATGCATTGTTCCAACAGTGCTCAGCCCAAAGAAAGATGGAGGCTGGAGAATGTGTATAGACTCAAGGGAAATCAATAAGAACACCATCAGATGCAGATTTCCATTGTCGAGGATGGATGATTTGATGGATTGATTGAGTAGAGAAAGATTTTTTTCAAAGATTGATTTGAAAAGTGGATATCATCATATTCGCATGAGAGAAGGTGATGAATGGAAGACAACATTCAAGATGAATGAGGGGTTGTATGAATTTCTTGTCATGCCATTTGGTTTAATGAATGTACCTAGTACTTTCATGAGGTTGATGAATGAAGTCCTGAGGGATTTCATAGGGAAATTCGTCATTGTATATCTTGACGATATATTGATTTTCAACAAGACAGAAGCAAAGCACTTGAATCATTTAGCTACAATGATGAAGAGACTACAACAAGAGAAATTGTTGATTAACATGAAGAAATCATCATTTATGAGGACCGAACTCATTTATTTGGTTTTTGTTATCTCTGCAAATGAGTTGAAGATGGACCCGGAAAAGGTGAATGCAATTAAGAATTGGCCATCACCAAAAAAGTGTGTTTGAAGTTTGAAGCTTCCATGGTTTGGCAAGTTTCTACAGGAAATTCATCCGAAATTTCAGTGGAATTAGCACACCAATGATGGATACGGTGAAGAAAAGACATAAATCTTTTCACTAGACAGAGGAAGCAGAAAAGAGTTTCAACCTGCTGAAGAAGAAGATCATTGAGCAGCCAATGTTGGTTTCGCCAGATTTCAGCAAGACATTCCAGGTCAAGTGTGACGCGAGTGGATTTGCAATAGGAGCAGTTTTGAGCCAAGATGATAGACCGATCACATACTTTAGTGAAAAACTAGATGAAGCAAAGGTTTAGTACTCCACATATGACAAGGAATTCTATGTGGTCATACTAGCGCTAAATAAATGGAGGCACTATTTGGTTCCTAAAGAGTTTGTTTTGTACAATGATAATCACGCTTTGCAATTCATGACTCAACAGGAGAAGTTGAACCAAAAACATGCTAAATGGGTTGAATTCATGTAGAATTTTACTTTTGTAATTAAGCATATTTATGGGACTTCTAACAAATTTGTTGATGCTTTAAGCAGGAAATGTTTGCTTATGCAAGAATTCAGAGTCAAAACTATGGGTTTTGATAACCTCAAAGAAATGTATAGAGATGATCCAGATTTTAAGGAAGAGTATGAGGTGTCTGAGAACCCATTTCTCATGGACAGAAGCCAATGGATTGAATACATGATCTAGGATGGATTGTTGTTCAAGGGAAATCAGCTATGTATTCCAAAATTCTCCATGAGGGAGAACTTGTTGAAGGAAAAACATAGTGGACGATTGGTCGGACACTTCGGTCATGATAAGACGTTCTCAAAATTGAATGGCTCATATTTTTGGACAGGGATGAGGATAGATGTCAAGAAATTTTTGTATAGATGCAGAATTTGTTAGCACACAAAAGGAAAAAGGCAGAACACAGGGTTATACTAGCCATTACCCATACCTGAGAGGCCATGGGATGTAGTGAGTATGGATTTTATATTGGGACTGCCAAGAACACAGAGAATCTATGATTCGATCTTTGTGGTAGTAGACAAATTTTCCAAGATGGCACATTTCATACCATGCCAGAAAACCAGCGACGCAACTCATATTGCGAACCTGTTTTTCAAGGAAGTTGTCAGGCTTCACATCTTGCTAAGGAATATAATTTCTGATCGAGATACCAAGTTCATTCGACATTTCTGGAGGAATTTATGGAAGAAGTTGGGGACAAGTTTGTCATTTAGCTCAGCGTATCATCCTCAAACGGATGGATAGATAGAAGTTGTGAACAAAAGCTTGGGGGATTTGTTGAGGAGCTTAGTGACTGAACACCATAGTCAATGAGATCATATTCTGCCACATGCGGAATTTGCTTATAATGATTCTCTCAATAGAAGCACAAGGCAGAGTCCATTCCAAATTGTATATGGAATGAAACCTAGGGGAGTTTCTGAATTGAAAGATTCAGAACAAAATGAATTCAGGAGTGCTAGTGCAGAGAATTTTCAGAAGCGATGAAGGAGCTTCATAACTGAGTCAAAGAGCGATTGCAGAATTCAAATCAAGAATACAAATGGGGAGCAGATCAACATAGGTGATAACTTCAATTTGAAGTTGGTGATCCGATTCTTGCACATCTAAGGAAGGAGAGGTTCCCAAGGGGGACATATAACAAACTGAAGATGAAAAAGATTGGACCATGCAAGGTTGTGAAGAAATTTGGGGCAAACGCATATGATATTGAATTACCCAATGGGATCAGGATTTCACTGATATTCAACGTGGCAAATTTGTACCCTTATAAAGCTAAAGAAGTAGGAGGAGAGGATGAACAGAAAAAGGTTCAATGGAAAAAACAAATGCCTGTAGCTGAAAAGCCACAGATGGAAAGTATAATTGACAAGAGGATTAGAAAAAGGACCAGGAGGAAGGAGTACTTTGAATAATTGGTCAAATGGAAGGGACATCTAGTTGAAGATGCCAGTTGGGAAGATCAAGCAAAAATTCATAAGAATGGACAGACCATGCAGGAGCTTATGAACAGGAGGTCATGAAAATTTTCAAGAAAAGGAGTATGATGTAGGAGCATTGTGAAAATCCCAAAGCACACAACTAAGACAAAGAAATAGTTGGACGCACGGAGGAAGAAAAGGAACACATTTTCATAAGAACCATTTTGAATTTTGAATTTAAAAGAAATTAACGTAATAGTTAGGAAGATGACATACTTTGCATTTATATCTTGGAGGTTGTAAACATATCTTGAGCGATTTGCTCTCATCTGTCAATGTAAAAGTCATTTAAGCCCAGTTAATGAAAGTAGGTAGGTTTGAATTAATAGATTAGACAGTTTAGAGAGTAGGAGGGAAAATGGATATAGATACCCTCACTCTTGTATTGTTGTATCGTTAGCATAGCACAAAAGAAGAGAGTTGTACTAGAGAGTTGAAAGGAAAAACCCCATGTACAGGAGCTTTGGATGAAAATATGAAGTTGTGAATCATATTTCATGGTGTTATGATGTTTTCTAATTATACATGGTGAGTGGTATGTACATGGTTGTTTATTCTCTCTGTTATACATTTGCTTTAATACTGTGTGTATGTATGATTTAATGTTGAATGTTTGAAGTTTGAGAAAGAGAGAATGAGTTTCAATTATTTCTCTTCCTGAGTGAGAGAAGTTCCTACAAGGAGTGCAGTGAAACGTCTGCAAGGGGTACATTGACAAAGGGTCTGAGTTTTATCTCAGAAATCTCATGAGGGATACCATTGTTCTCATTATAGCAGAAGTGTAGGAAAAGAATAGAATTCGTGCAAGGAGTGCGCAGGTTGTTGGATGTCTTAGGAATTATCAACTAAGGCTAAAGATTTAAGGATTGTTGTTGCAGGGAGTGCACAGAGTCGAAGAGATCAAATACCTAGAAGTACTTGATATATTTCCACAAGGAGTGCGTGCAGGATTTCTTTCAAGGCTTGAAGTTCCCAGAGAAAAGCTCAGAAGGGTTAATTCCTTTGAGGTGTTAAAAGGGAGACAGAGCGAAGTCGCTTTGAAAAAGTTGAGTTCCAATGGAAGAGTACTGGTTCATTTCACAGAAGTTTTCAAGGAAGGAACGAGCGATTGGATTTTTTTATGGAGAATTCATGAAGTTGCGAGGACTTTGGGATTCAGTGAAGATGTGAGGAGGTTAAGCAATGGATGAATCCACCCTTCAGGAGGTAAGACTCAACGTGGACCATTGATCGTGATAGAAGAGCCATTAGATCATTTCAGAATTTAGGATTTCAAAGTGGTAGAGGAACGACAGTTGGAGGCTTGTTCAAGTCCTAAAACCAGGAAGAGGGACAGGTGGCAAGAGTCCACGTCAGAAATAGAAAGAACTTGAGTGGATAGGTGGCGTGTCTTTGTCAATAGGTGTAGTCAAACCTTGTTGACTGTTTCGGGGTTCGGAGGTCGAAGAGCTGGGAGCATTGCATCTAGATTTGTGAAGTCATGAAGTCTGAAACCCTGGTGAAGTGAAAATCCCATTGGGAAGCCAACCATTGCTGAACACATCAGAATTTGGCATTTCAGGTTTCAAAGGTTGTAGAGATAGGAACTCTTGACAACAGGGGTCGCGAAAATGCGAAACCCAAAGTCTTGATTCAGTGAAGGGAATGATCTTATTGAGATCAAGAGACTTGGGTAGTGCTTTGTGGTTGATCACGCAGAGCATACTCAAAAGGACCTGTGGATACACTATCGAGTGTGTGTAGGATTCCCTGTGGAGGAACCGAAGAGTCAATCAAACTCAAGGGGAAAATTTAGAATGATCCTATAGTGGACTTCGGCCTGAGGGTTCGGGGGTCTGTGTCAATGTGACACCCAGGAAGCCGACAACAAAGCAGGTTAAGCTGTGAAAGGATCTGAAGTTTTTTGGAATATTCAGAGGGGGGGTGAATCATTATGAGGACTTTATACCAATTTTAACCACACTATATATTTTTTCACATTAACAACAATGTTCAACAATATATCATCAATGTATCATCTATGAATGCATCCAATATATATATATATATATATATATATATCATAAGCATGTAACAATAAGAAACATTACATCAAAATCACATCAAAAACACAATACACCAATATTTATGTGGAAACCCAAATTGGAGAAAACCACAAAATGATTTCTTATATATATCAATAATTCATTCATAGGAAGCAAAAACTTCCAAGTTATCCAAATCCAAATAGAAGGAGGCTCCAACCCCCTATTCGCAGGTTCCAACTAGAAGGAAGATACAACTCTCTAAATACTTTGGCTCCAAACAAAAGGAGACTACAACCCCCTAGTTTCTTTGGCTCCAACTGCAAGGTGGCTACAACCACCTAGTTCTAAGGCTCCATCCTAAAGGAATATCCAACTCCCTGATTCTCCAGCTCATATCGTAAGGAGGCTACAACCCCCTTTCCTTTCCCCGTCCAACTACCCTGAAATAAAAGTGTAGACAAAAAATCACTGCCACTCTCTCTACCACTATCACTGCCACTATCACAGTCATTGTCACATCAACCTGTAAATTGTCACTATATCCATCCTATCACATCAACCTGTCACTGATCACCCTACCTAACCTATCATTGTCATCGATACTCAACCAGATCCTCTCACATGGATCATACACTAAGGACACCTCTCAACTAGATGTCCAACATCACCAACACATGCTTCTACCAAGCATGTACCAAGATCACCAACATACCATCATAGGGTATGTGTCTCAACCATGTACCAAACCATGAACCTCTACTATACCAATCATCAACAATGTACCATGACCTGTACCATCAACCATATGTTAGAACTAAGATTCACCCTCCAACTGTAAGAGGATAAGCCCCATACCCATCAGAATGTTTGGTGGATATTGGTTTTATGAGTGGAGGTTAAATAGACAAAACTCAGTACAAGAATGATTTTAATCGAAGAAAATGGACAAGAAATGCATAGGGAAGTGAGGTCCTCATTAAATTCAGTCAATGATTTGAGTTTAAGTGTGAGTAGAAGGAAGACTTAGTGAGAGAGGTGAACAATACTGTTATGAGCATATGGCCTTCAAGCATCTTGGTGAAGAAAAAATCAGGCTCAAGAGTACTCTTGAACTCAAGTTCCAGACACTGAAATATGTCACAACATTATAATAATCAAACCTACATCACCATGAAACTACAACAACTCGACTAGATCCTCCATGCTTGAGTCTTTCAGCGTAAGGGGAGATAAGATAAAAAAGAAACTAACTAAAATTGGTCACAACAATATTGTAATCAAACCTCCATTACAATAGAACCATAATCCTTGACTGGATCCTCCATGCCCGAGTGTTTTAGCACAGTTTAAACAAAGAGATGAAAGAAGTTGACTTCTATTAATGCGAAAGTCTCAAATTTGATACATAACCAGAGAACAGTCTTGGAATCAAAATTACACAGTAGGGAGCTCTTCTCAACCATCCGACCTCCCTAAAAAAAGATTGAACTGATCTATTTATACTCAGATCAGTCCAGAACTACTAGGGGTGTGATCTGGCCATTCCATCCAAATCCTTTCATATGCACCTTCTTCTGTCAGACTATGTGTGTATCCTCATGTCAGATGCAAATTAAACTTAGCATGGGCCTATAGTAAAACTTGTCCACCATGGTACCTCAGGATGACAAATCTATATCCACGACCAGACCATCCATGACTTCTATTTATGGAGTGAGTCGAGGTTTCAACCATCACTCCTTTTTGATTAATTTATCCTTCATCGGGATCGGGATGAATCTTAATTCCTAGGGGAAGCCACATGTTGTCCTTGGATTTATTGTTATATAAGCACGTGATTATGGGGCCATCAAAGGCGGTTTGGATTCACACCACTTTTGAGCCCGCAATTCACCACCTTCCACCACATAGCTCTTTGCTATACCATGGTTTCAATTGTGGGACCGTTCAATAATTTTATCATTCGAGCATGTTGCATCCCCACAATGGAACATGGTCATTAATCTGATCACGATCTATGATTTGGGTGCACCTTCTAAATTTTGCACCATCACTAAAGTTTATCCACCCACCAATTCTAGGATCCATTAAAACTGTGCATGGAGAAGTCATTAATCTTGGCGCTTGAATAAGAAATATCGGAGTATGATCTCCCGCAACTAATGGGGTGGCCTGAAATAAATATGCTGACACGTCATGGACGAAGAGGTGACATGTGTCACTCGAAAATAGGTTGAAGACATGTCCAAAAATGCTTGAAATGAGTGTCATGTGTCAGCACTAGATGGATGCCATGTGTCTCTAGCACTTGGAGCTTAGGGGGGGGGGGCATGTATATATTGTATAATTCCCAAAGTAATATGGTTCTGTAGTGACATGGTGGCCTAAAATGAATGTTGAATCTTGGAAACAAACTGCGATCGTTGATATAAGGAGGAAATGCATCATAGATCTGTGGACTTCGGGAGAAATTACTTCGAAGTAAAATGGGATTGGCGAAACAGAAACTCCTGAAGAAAAAACTCCCAAAGTTCCAAAGTAAATCATGATCGTTCAATGGAGAAGGATGCGTGGCGCTCAATCTACAACTCTAGGGCTTCTTCCTAGTCATTAATCCTTGTGCAATTTTGACATGTCGAATAAACATGAGTTGTTGATCTGATCACGATCTACGATATGGTAAAGCTCCACTTTTGTTGCCACGCACCACTCTTGGATGGACCCTGTTTCCTGTTGTGAAGATAAATGGCTCACAATTACTTCAGGAGTTTGGGCTTTGGGCCTTTTGTTGGCCCTTGACCAAGTTTTGGGAGATCTTTGGTCAAGTTTGACCTATTTTGGGACTTTGATGGCCTATCAAAGGTGGAGCACAACATGAAGAAACGATCGTGGGATCTTGGCCCCTTTTTGGGTCCTTTTTGGGATTTGGGATTATGTAACGGGTATGGGGATGTCGGCCCATGAGTTTACCCATGTTTAGGCCTATTTTGTAGAGTATAAATAGATGTCTAGGCAATGTAAGGAGAGGCATATCTGTGTGATATTGGGCTAAGTGCTAAGTATGGATTGCATATGCTTTGTGCATACTATGTGAGACTTGCAGAGCTACGTGAAAGTAATTGTAAGAAGGCTTGGTGTTTTACCCTAACTCGAAGAAGGAGGATCTGGCAAAGTGTACGCAAATCTCCTATCTTCTGAGGAGTAGGATTTTGATGTTATGTGCTTGTAAGAAGATTGACTGGAAATAATAAAGAGAAGAGTTGGTGGACGTAGCCCCAGGGTGGGGGTGAACCATGTACATATTGTGTTTCTATGATTTGTGCGATGTGTTTATGTGTTTATGTCTTTACTTGCTAAGTGCTTTGATATAGATAGATAGTTTTTTTTTATTCTTTGTGCTAACGATGTATATGGATGTTAGATATGACCTATGTGAATGTGCTTAGTTCTTGAATCTACTAGATATAATCTACCTCTCTATGATAAGTGCTTAGATACATCAGATCTGAATGAATGATGCAATGATCTGTTTTATCTGTGGAGTAGATAATGATCAAATATTGATGAATTGTTAGTGCTAAGTGCTCTATTAAGTATTACAATAATGGATCTATGTCCCAGCTAAGGTTGCAAACACCTGAGTCCTGCAACCACCCCTACCTCTACCTCGGGTGAGACTTAATTTGCTTCGCAGGTGTTGTTGAAAGGGCTGGTAGTTAGGGTTTTGTTGGTGCATTGTTGTAGCATTGAAACATGGGTCTACCCCTATGCCAACAAATGGCTTCATTGTTGGGACCCGAAACTATGATTGTTGATAATTGAGGAAGAAGAAGCTTTGTGCAAAGATCCAAACTGAAACTATGATTGTTGGGAATTGAGAAAGAAGAAGCTTTGTGCAAATATCCGACCTAAAATTGTGAAAGCTCTATGCGTAGATTTGTTTCCCTAGTGTGAAGTACTATAATTAGTTTGAGAAGATCAGTGCTAAAGAAAAGAAGTATGATCTGAAGAAAGAGGTAAGATCTGAACGCTTTGTGCTCTGATAAAGGTAATAATAGTGAAAAGTTCTAGATTTGAAATCTTTGTGCTCTATCGAAATAAGATAAGTGGAATTTTTTTTTTCAATAGTATGGATATAGGTATGTTTGATATATTATGTCCTAGCTTGAAAACTAGGGCACTAATAGATGAAAGAAGGTTTGACATGCATAGATATGATAAGAATAGTGAAAAATATGTTATACCTATGCATAGAAAGAATGTTTGGACTAACAAGTGGATGCAGGATCCTAGAAAGAAATGTTTGCAGCTTAGCTACCATGATCCTAGCGTGGAGTATAGGAAAGGTTGGGGATCATTTAAAAGAAAGAGAGGATTAACACTTTGTTACAGTTGCAGAAAACCATGACATATTGCTAAGGAATGCCCTGGGAGAAGACCTAGTTGTCTTTGTTGCAAAGCTATGGACCATGAAGTATTAGATTTCCCTAGAATGATTATTAATCTTGAAGGAAAGAACATGAGACAAGAAAACACTAAGGCAGATCCATAAACTATGATTATGGAAGAACCCCAGAAAGAATCAGAGAAAGTATTACTACAGATAAAAGATGCCCTGAATGACCACTGACATGTCAGCTTATTAGAAAATTTCAAAGAAAAAACATGCATAGAAGAAAGAATAGGAGACTTCGACATTGACTGTGTTCTAGATGAGGAAACACAGGTGAATATAATGACAGAAAGAACTTGGGAAGCTATAGGAAGGCCTGTTATGATTCCTTCAATAGGAGGAATAACACTATTCAAAGGAAATTTGATAAACCTGTGCGGAAAGATCACCTAGATACCTATGAATGCCAATGGGACTTGACAAAGGAGGATTTCGATATTGTTAAATTTATTGAGAATAGTGCCCCATTTACCATGTTACTAGGGAAACCTTGGATTGAAAGAAATTAGGCCAGAAGGAAGGAAGAAGAAGAAGTTTTAGAGCATAAGAAGAAAGAGTTGAAAGATTTCATGGCTAGAAGGATCGCACACTTGATTGAAGAACAAAAGAATAGATTGAAGCTATTTAACACCAGAGACCCGGATGTCAAAGTTGCAAGAACACTAGAATACCCACAGAAGATTGAAGTACCTATTCTAGATAAAGAAGAAGTATCACCCTGGAAGCTTTAGAAAGTATCTCAACAACGCAAAGTAACTATGCCAAACACAGATAAGAATCAAAATGGAAAAAGGAATACTAAGATGAAACTCATTGGAAATAAGGCCAGAAAGCTAAGTAAGAAGAGAGCTAAGATCAAAAAGTTACAGAAGGTTCCAGAGGGAACTTCATAGAGGGAAAATTTACAAAATTGGAGCTTCATTGGGATAACAAAATAGTGTCACATGGCACTTCACCAGGGTGAAGCAATATAGCCAGTGGGAACAATGTAACCATTTGATCAACCCTTCGAATGGGTAGAAAGGCATTTATGGTTCACCACCAGACCATTGGACTATGCCATAATGGACATAACAGATTTAATGAAGCCTTTTCACCCATTGCAATAGATCTGTTTCCAAGTTATCTATTTATCTTATCGCACCATGCACTAAGAACATTTTTTCTAACTGTGAATCTGAGCCCACAGAATCGTTGATTTTACACAGTGATCATTGTGCTATTGTCCTCTATCCCATTGCAATGTCTAAGTTACTCCTTGAACCAGCGATTTCCAACCTTGAGCGTGTATGTCGGACGAGTTCAGGGTTTCAGAGAAATTTTTCGAAGAGGTTCTTATCAACCTCATGATTGAATGAGTAATGCCGATGTCTGTAGGTGTACAAGCTTCATCGATGAGAATAGTGAAAGCCTCTCTATCGACTGCTTGCAGAGCCAGACCATCCCGACCATCAATGCAAAAGAGAACCAAGCACAAAGAAAACCTAGAAAATGTGAAGTTGATTCCAACCATATTGCTCGATTACATCCCACCTCTAGCTAGCATAGTGAATCGTGACAATGTGCCAAGAGATTTTGAGTACACCATGGTCACTGCGTACCTCCCGAAGGGGATACGTGTAGTTCGAGTAGAGCAATATAAAATCACAGCATTGAATTTCAACGACTTCAACCTCGGATATTGCAATATATATGGTATGCTCGCCCTGTACAAGTACCTAACTAGAACGAAGGGGAATAATTCAAAGATAATTCCCCAACCGTGGATGATGAACCTCGCGCAGTCCACCCTACTGAATGTCATGAATATCCCACACTTTGGAAGACACCAGGAAGTCAATGCATGTGTCAAGTTGCTAATGTCATGTTACCATGGAGGATACTTATGGCTAGACCATTGTATTATAGTTGACCCAATGTTGATCCACAGGATCATAGGACTGAGTATGCAAGCACCCAACCCGAAGGAATTTTATCCAAGAAAGGCCGCAGATCGTGCGCTGGAACAGAAGATCAAGGATACATATGGTGATGTTGAGAAGGAAACAAGAGGCTACAAGGTAGCTTCCATTCAGAGTGGTGTAGTGTGTCTATCATGTCAACTGATAGCTAGAATGTTATTAAGGAAGAATCGACCTACACGGTTCACCGGCTTTGTTGTTGACCTCGTAGGGAAGTGTGTGGAAGGCCTACAAATGAACTGGGTGAAGTACCTAGTTAACCAGCTGGAAATAAACTTCTGAGAAGCACAAGATCAGGGTTATGAATTTCATTTCAGCTGGCTCCTGATCCTCATTTCATTTGTTGCTTGGGAGATGCTGGAAGGTGCAACCTTCCTAGACATAAAGTCATTCGAACTGCTTACTGCGAAGTTCGCTACCCTTTGGTATTCAAGTGATATGAACAAACAGTGGCAGTCAAATTCTTTGTTTCATACATATTACCTCCAGCTAAAGAAAGCCATTGAATCTAAGCCTCACATGACTCTGAACACCTTACAAAGGTTCCAACCCCTAATGAAGTTCATCACAGATCTGTACTTCATCTACATTACAGTGCGAGCAGATGAACATAAAGAGAAGATCCAATCATATTATAAAATTACAAAAGAATACCTTGAGGAGATCAATAAGGAATGGTTCGCTGACCTCCTTATCCCCTCCCTGTAGAGATATCTGATCTGGATAGCCCAGAGGACACTCATAAAGAACATAATACACCCAAGAAGATTGAGGAGTTCCAAAAGTTAAGAAGCACCTCAGGAAAGACTGCTTCAATGTCACCTGATCGAGGGGGTGATGATGAAGTAGAAGTTGAACAGAATCCAGGCGAAGTAACATTCCCCAGAGATGAGGTTGACCCCTTGAAGAAGAGGAAGTGCCCCCCCCTAAAACCTTCTTCCCAGAAGAAATTGAAAGCCACCATGACCAAGATGCAAACTGTCCTCACCTCCGATGATTTTGAATTCATCATAGCAGCCCTGAACGATGCTTCACTGGAAATAGCAGAGAAACAAGAAGACAAGCAGGAAGAAATGTATGAGAGAATTGAAGTCGAACTCTGAGGGGTACAACAAGCCCTTCAGTCCAACCGCGCAATCTCCACTGCGCCCCTGCCATCAGGAGAACCAGAGCTGGGAGATGAGCCAACCCAACTCCAACGACTAGTTGATACATTCGAAGCTCACCTTCTACGAGCACAAGAAGAAACATAACAAGCCACCTAGGCCTTGAAGCAAGTAAAATGTGTACTTGTAGAACATTGCAACACTGCAGAGTAGGAAAAGATTACTCTCCAAGTGAATTTCGATGAATAAAAAGCATAGATGCAACAAGGAAAATAACATTTGCTCATGGAGCAACTCAAAGTGAAAGAAGCGGATAACAGAGCACTTCACTCTGTGACAGTATTATAATTAAAGGTAGAGGACCGAGTCACAAAGCAAGTAGAGAAACTCACAGAATCAATCCAACAACTACAACAATGCATAGCAGACATATAGCTCTGCAGAGTGCCCAAGACTCTGCAGGATGTAAGGGATCAAAGATGATGTAGGAGCATCGTATAAAGACAAGGAAATGTGCCTAACCAAAGGAGACAACTGGAAAATTGCCAATGCAGATTTTGAAGTGTTTTGAAGATTAATGAATGAACATTAATTGACGCAGTGTGCACCACCCAGGCACGTCCCCTCTCACAAGATCTTCTTCCTTTTCACCCGAAGAACTCCAAGGTCCTTCTATTTCCCTATCGGGAAATATGCACCCATAGAAATATTTTCCCGAGGTCTCCCCTCTACTACTGGGAGATCAGCTAAATCTCGTTATCTCGCGAGTTCGCGACTCAAAGCCTCCTACTCTTCCTTTCAAATCTT